>CALSBV010010690.1:4749603-4867605 GCA_943590825.1 Bovichtus diacanthus | reverse complement strand
CTCTCTCTCTCTCTCTCTCTCTCTCTCTCTCTCTCTCTCTCTCTCTCCTACTTTATTTTTAATTTGTGACAGCAGGAGCAGTCAGAGCTTCTATTTAACCCTACGCCTGCAGCTTTAATAGCTTTGATTACTGCCTTCACCATGGCAACCTGTCCAGACAACCAGTCAAATCCAACCTGTGGTATTTTTTTGTATACCATTGCCCACCTAACATTGTTACCAGTTCCATGGAAAAGCAGATTCCAGTAAAAGGAAATGAACAAAGATTCATTTTTAATAATGAAGGAGCTGAGCAAGAATAAACTGAGAGTATATTTAACTGATGAAACACACTGTATCTAAGGACAATCAGACAAATCCTCCACAACAACTGAAATTTCACACCACCACTTCACATGTCGCACATGCAAAAGATGATCCCCATCAAATCCTTGAGAGGATAATGAAGCATAAAGTGTAATTAAAAGCGAGCAGGTTGCAGTAGAGTAGTAGATGGATTCCCAGCACGATATGGTCAATTGCAGTATTTTAGAAACAGTGCCTCAAATAATTCTAACAAGTGGTCTGCTACCCTAAAAATACACTCTTACATCTTTCAAGCTTCCAAGGTTGGACGCAGAAAAAAAAAAATGCAGAAATGCTTTTCACTAAAAACAATACAGTATTCTTTAAAGAACAGTTTTTATGAACTACTTTATTTACAGTGTGCATCAGGAAAATGGTATATTGTCAAAAAATGAGCATCAAATCAACATTACTAAATTCTGAAGAATCTTGAACTATTCCTTTTTAAAATTGTCCTATGTAAAGCAATTCAAATTTCTCAAGCAACTGAGGGACACAACATCTTTCATATCCCGTGAAAGCAATAAACATAGCCTTTTATAATATAGTTCAGATGTTGTTTTCTGTGTACTGCGTCCAAACACAACACGCTAGTTGAGGATGTCACAAAAAAAAAAGAAGCAAGAACCCTTGCAGAATTATTCAGATGGCGACTCTGCTGTTGTTCTAATTAGCGAGTACCTGTATGACTCTTCTTCCCTGCAACTCTGCACCTCATGCCAACTATGCACAATGTACTCTGTAACCTCTTTCTTTTCTCTTTCTTTTTCTTTCCTTTTCTCTGTGTTTGCACAACCTTTGCTGCCCTGGGGGTCTGATAATACATTTTAAAAAACCAGCAAGTTCAGAAACAAGTTCTCTCTATTCTTCAGTGAATAGACAACACCATCCGAAAAAAAAATCTCTCCTTGTCTGTTGTCTCCTCACCACACCCCACATTATTTTTTGATTCTCTGCCACGGCAAAGAAACTGAGAAAACTTCTGAACGAGCCGAGCTGGCAGGGTGCCTGACCCCTCCTCTGCAGAGCACCGCATTTCTGTTTATCATTTACTCTTGTTTCCCACCCTGCGAAAGTCTCCTATCCCCCACCTTAACTCTCCATTCTTTCCCTCTGTGCCTGGCCTCTTGCTCTGTCACTGGTGTGCTCGCCTATTTCCCCCTTCCCTATACCTCACCGTCTCTGTCACTACATTCCTCTGCCCATGTCTCCCGGAGGGTAAGAGGAAAGCGAGGTTTTAATTAGGTGAACACATCGTAGCTCCAGGGGAACCAGACATGGCCCGCTAACACACGGCCGCTACTTAAGGCACCCTGACCCAGCCGAGGAGTGTGGCGATCGGGGCGGAGAGCCTCATCTCACCCATTCCCTGGAGGCCCTGGCACTGAGGCCTCGGCACAGTTCCCAGATCTCTCCATCTTGTTTGTGTCAGTGTTACAGTACAGATTCCCATCAGCAGCAGTAATGGCTGTCTAATAGGGCACTCCAGTCCTGCCTGTGGACGGTAATGAGGACGGCTGCCAGCGCTGCACAATCGCCCTTGCTTTCCAATGCATTCGTGTGTGCCTGCCTGTCTTTGGTACTTTTATCAGGGAGGGAACGAACCCTCTCCCTTCCACACCCCTACCAACACCCCTCCCAACACCCCTCCCAACACCCCTCCTTTTTTTGCTCTCATTTCCTATCTTACACAAAAACAGTCCCAGACTAATTCCATCAGTCACCCTGAGATTGTATTACATAAGCAGAGTCAAAGACTCAGTGGGAGTTTGGCCTTGGGGTAAGTCTGTTTGCTCTACCTTAGATACCCTATAGTGATAGTCAAGGGGGGAACAATTACATTCTAACCTGCAGCGCTGTAGAAGAGTGCTTATATTTCCCCTTTCATCTTTTCCTCTCTGTCTTTTCCTTGCTCTTGCTCTGTCTCTATCCGTCTTCATTAGCATCACAGTATGGCTGTATTTATCGTTCTTGGAGAGGATCAGTGGCCCGCCTAGGGGCTGGTGTGATCAAGTTAAAAAAAACTCACAAACACACACACACAGTCATCCACAGATCCTGTCAGGTCCTGTACGTGACATGACTCTATACATACAAGACCCTAAGGGTATTGTCTCTAATGAGGACATTGGTCTAGAGCAGGGTTAACATAACAAGCTTAGCTCAGTGTGTGCGTTCGGCTACACACAGCTTCCAAGCTGTCCTTATCAAGTGAAAAGGCCCTTTGAAGCTGTAAAGATACCATTAGCTGGCCTGCAATCTGCTGGTGAAGAAAAAATGGCAAAAGAAGCATGAGGTGAGCAAGATCAAGAGATGAATAAGCAGTGCTTTCATCTCAGGGTTTTCAGGTTTCTTCTACATTCTATTCACGTCAAAGGCTATTGGCAGAGGCCTTTATGCACACACCAACTTTCTGGCTCAATTATGAAACCCAAACATCAAAACGGTGGGTTTCTCTTTCCTCGACAGCTGACTTAAAGCAAAACAAAGCAATCTCCTGTTACTGATTGGAAAGGTGCTGGCTCTCGTTTTGTATGGAGAGATATGTATAGCATTCTTTTCAGCTTGCCACTTTTATTACTTTGCTTCTGAGTGTGATTTCTCTAAATGGAGACAAACATGGAGGGACACGCTAACCGACAACATGGATTTCTAGTGGATGATTTACAATCTGACCACCTACAGTCACTGACAACTAAAGTGCAAAAGCTAAAACCCTTTAGTCACTTTACACTATGTAAACTCTCCCCTCTGCTTCATCATTCTTTAATTGGGGCTGTTAATTGCTTATTTAATGGCTTCTCCTGGACCTAGAACTGCCACTGTGGGAGACAGAGGGCAAGGATGGCTTATGTCACCCCACTTGGAAGACACAGAGCTGGACAGGGAAACGCAGCCCCATTGACCTGGCAGCTGGAGGCTGAACAACATCATCAGCCTTCAGGGTCAGCTCACTCTGGCAGCGAGCAGAATGTATGCATTAAGTAACACAAATGATAATTTCCTCCATAGTGTGTGGAGTACTTAACAGTCATTAGCGTGAAGATGAACTTAAAAGATCCCTCTAGAATGTGATCATTATCGCTGGTATTGTGCAGTGAGGCAAAAAGCAGTGTATGTGTATTGGACTTAGTATGTACTATACATTGTAACCTTTAGGTGGAAGCAAGATGGCTCTTGGCTTCCGGCAAAAAAAAAAGCATCTCTATTTAGCTAGAGCACTCTAATAGCAGTAGACTTTCCCTGTTTATCTTCTATTAGCATTAGCAACTTTTCTCAGGATGTGTCTTTTGGGGGCTTCTGCTCAAGTTTTAACGCCTCCAACTGAGAAATAAACGCAGAGTTTCAATGTTAGCTCATTAAATTTGCCACCTGGAGTGTTTGAACACCCTTATGAAGTAATTTAGTCTCAGCCAATGATTAAAATACAGCTCACGAATTTTGGCCAGAAATGTCAAAGTGCTCGTTGTGTTCCCACTCCATAACCGCTGTGTCATATCTGACCTTTTCCCTCCATCACTGTCACCGCCACTCATGTCTCGGAATCAAGCCGACAATGTACACCTGGAGGACCAACTGACTTAACAGCAAGACGGCGTGTTGACAAACTGAGGGGGAACAACCTTTTGAATGAAGATCAAACTGCCATTCTCCGTTGCCGAAGCTGATTTATCAACGGCCTGTTAGTAGAAACTGACAAGTGCAAGACTCGATATTACCTGTAAATGGTTAAGGCTGATTTGAGATAGAAACAAAAGCGAGTGCCTGATGAAAAAGTCCTGAAAATACTTACCTATGAAAAACCCTATACTCTCAAAACCCAGCTGGCGTAGGTACCTTAGCCGTAACATATTTTACTGTCATTGCTTTTACTTACTTCATTTAAGCATTTCGATGACTGTAAAACCTTTTACCATCATTGAAAACATTTTGAATCATCATTTGATCCTAACTCTTAACCCTAACACCAAGCCATCGGCGGGCAGGTTGCGGTTTTCCATGCTATATATTATTTACAGAGCACAGGCTATAAGTAGAAATCAAAGCTTTTAGAAGCATGTAAATGTGGCCTCCAAAACCGCACGTAATCTACACACAGCAGTCTAAGTTTGTTCTAAAATACATTTTAGTGAAACACTTTTGTTTTTTTTTGGATGTATAACAACTCATCTGTTGAATCTGCGTCTGGTGAAAAAGATGTACTTTTTTTTTTTTTAACAAATCAGTGGTTTGAATGGGCCACAAAGCAGAGAATACAATCGCAGACTCCTGCTCTACTCCACTCATGCATCAGCTTTGATTTCATTTGATCATAGAAAGCAATCAATAGCCCATCACAATGTTACCCTATTAATCTCAGATCCAAATCAATTCAGTTTGTATTCCCATACAAACTCAGGTAACAAGATTCACCACACAATGGTAGGCACACACTAACTGCACAATTACCCATTCATCACTGGGCACTCACTCACAGATATAAACGAGCTGTCAGAAAGCCACAAGAAAACTAATTGGATTGAGAAAAAAATGAACAAGCATTTTGTCGTTTGGTCAATACTAACAGCATGGATTGGGAGTTTTACATAAAATCTACTTAGACTTTGACAATAGCCAATTGACGCGGCCTTTGGGGGGTAAATACAATCTCTGTTGTTTTGTTTTCTCTCTTGGCTTGGTTTTACGTAAACATATTTTCATGTGCAGGCCTGGAAAAATAAATTAAAAGGAAAGAGTGCTCATGGGTAGAAAGCAGATGTGATGATTTTAATCTTAACCCATGACTTAGACACACACACACACACACACACGCACATTCTTCAGGACAAAGTCAAGCAGCTCTCAAAGTCGAGAGTACAACAACCGTACAACAAAGGGATCAAAGCCTTGGAAAGTTAAAGAGAATAACAATCTGACACATCTGGAGGACAGAGAGAGAGGTGGAGGTTGGAGATATTTATAATCAAGCATAAATATATACAGACAAACCTGTGTTTAACAAGAAGGCAATAAGCAACAATTACGTTTGTGTCAGCAGCAGTTTTCAATGTCTAATGTCTTCTTCTTTTTGTTTCCATTGTCCCAAGATCCTTTAAAGTTGGATCTCAAATAGCTCAGGTTCAAATTCAACAACAAGATGGCTTGAAAACTGCATTAATTGAGTTTGTTAAAATGACCATATCCTTTTTTAGAGATGTTATCTTGCAGCCTCTGTTTGACTTTTTTCTTAAAGACGTGTGGCTTCTGCACCTCCTTTATTGCAAGAGGCAGTTTATTCTCTGTAGCACCAGCATAGATAAAACAAACCTTACCCATCACGGTTTTAAATCTATAAGAAGGTTCAAGTTAGCCACCCTAGCTCTGGTATTGCAATTATGAACTTCTTACATAGTAATGTTCAAGGTAACCAGACGCTCTGACATTAAAGATCCTATGAACCATATTAAGTTGGATCTAGCACACTCTATCCTCAACTGGGAACCATTGACCATCAACGCTGCTTGTTTACTCATCTAGTAAACATGGAACAACATTAGCATTCATTTGGAGTTGTGTTTGTGTCCACCTGATGAATGTAAATCCAATATTTACTCCTTTTTTAGTTTTGGTCTCAATGTAAGTCAATGAGCGGGGGAAGTTAATCAAAACAGTGAAGTTGTGGGCCATTAAACGAAAACAATGAGGTGCAAGTTGCTAAAATGATGGGAAACGAGTAAGGTAATAATAATTCTCTGTGGGCCACCTTTCACAATAAACTTGTTTGACCCAATTTTGACATGAAAATATTGAAGTTCAAAGTCTTGCTTAGCTTCTTTCACTTTTCCAAGACAGAAATGTCATTTAAATAACGGCGCATTGTCATCAGTCTCACTACGATATTCGGCGTCGAAGTCTCTTTAATGCTCTGAAAGGATGATGTCATGCAGAACTAGTAAAATGAACCCAACTCGAAGCACGACTCGAATGGAGTCAACGAGCCGGACACCGGCATTAGCTCAAGGCTGCCGCTAACATTAGCTACAAAAGCCAACCTGACTGAAGGTATTCAGGGGCCTTATTGAGTAATAGAGCATTGATTGGGTGTTTTTTTTTTTTACAGTCTGTAACAATTCTGGATCGTGTGAGTGACGCCGCTCGCTGTGGTTAGAGTCAGTCATCTGATCCATTTGACGTCAAACCCTTTCAGCCGACACATGCAAACGACAAACGTGGGCTTTTGGAGGGTTAAATCAAAACAACTTCACTCCCGTTGAGAGGTGCCAGTGCCTTAGCGATTTGTCAAAGACTCTCAAACAAAGCCCCTGGTTCATAAGTCATTGTTAACTAGTCAGAGTTAAATGTGATGCCGCTAACAGAGCCGATGCATTTCTGAAGCCTATTGCAAGGGCAACTCATGTCCTGGGTTCACCTTGGTTGTACACATAACTAACACACTGTATATTACCTGTACATGCAGTGACTATCATATAGACACAAAAACACAAAAAACTAATCCACACACACTCACACACACACAGTAGCAGGTGCTCTCTGTTGGATGTGGATGAAGACAGATGAGCAGTGATCATTCTCATTAGAGCAGTGATGAGCTCCCGTGAAGACATACACCTGGACCAGTGCACACCTGGGGAGACAAAAAGTGTCTGTGTGTGTGTGTGTGTGTGCGCGTGCGTGTGTGCAACTAAGTGAGAAAATGAGAAAGACAGATGAAAAGATTAGAGAGGAAAAGAGATGGAAATGAAAGAGTTTGTGCGAGAAAAAGGACTGCTGGGGATCCACCCAGCACATAGACACACACATACAGTAGGAGATAAAAAAAAAAAAAAAGTCTCTATCAAATGGTATGTATAGGAGAGACCGTTGCGCTGATGGGCCAGTCAGTCCAATTCATTTCCATACCATTAAGAGGCGTATTTCTTATCAGTATCACTACATATACCTTCATCCTACAATCTGCAGACTGTCTCTCTGCAGGACCACATGCACACACACTGGCTTTATCTCTGATGAACCTGTCTCTGGCCGCACAAATGTATCGCAAACCCCATTTAATGTATCTCATTGAAGCCGGTGTCTCCGGTATAATGGTCACAGTGTGCATGAAAGGTTTGTTTTTTAGAGATACGGTGTAGGAGGAAAATGTATTTGGTGACACGATCTGAGGCAAATCCTGAGCCTTACATTGAAACGTAACGTCACGGGCTGGGCACGGCATTAAATATAATAATTTACAATAACACCAGAGAACTTTTATCTGAACGCACGCTTTTTCTCTCTCTGTTGGAGGTAGCATCCAACATCCACATTGTTATGGCTGTATCAGGAGATGTAGCGCGCAGGAGGCAGATTTAACAATCCGTTTCATTTCCATGTGTGTGTGTGCGAGATTGATAAGAGTGGGCGGGACAAGGTCGGATAGGGAGACCTAAATCGCTTGTTGATTGACGGATGCTGTCATCCAATTCCATTAGCTTTGTTCCTACACACCTTGGCGTTTGCTAATTTAATCTCCACCCTGATAGAATGTAATTTGGTTAAAAAAGGGCCCCTTATTAATATTTCCAGAATCATTTTCAGCCACTGATGGGCAGAGGAACTTTCATTACAGAGAGAAATTACAAAGGCAAGGTGGCGTGTAAATGGGGAGACAGTGCATGGGGCTGGACAGAGATGTATGGAAGCATGGATACAATATCTGACATTGTTAGCCTCAATCAGTAACCTGGAAAAAAAGACACACACACACACACACACACACACACACACTCACACACACACACACACACACACACACACGCACACACACATACATATATGCCTGTGCAGGAAAGCTTATATTAACTAAGTACATTTACTCAACTACTTTTTACTTGACTAAAGCTGTGATTATTAGTTACTTTTCAGATTAAGATGCTAGATCAAAAAACATATTGTAAGCTTGTAAAATACAGTTTTTAAAGATTAAATGAGCAGTTCCCAGACTTTTTGGCTTGTGATCCCTTATGAACATAGTGATATCTGGCTGTAACTTGTCATGTTTCAGATATCTATGAGTTGAATGCAGTTCCTGTAACGTCTCACATGCTTTAAATAAATAACTGTTTTAGGCCGATGATTCACAAAATCAAATATCAGAGAACAGTCTGTCCCATCATTTATCTCACAACCATCATATTAATATTGTGATCCTTTGAAAAGGGGCCCAAACCCCTACTTTGGGAACCACTTGAATATATTACCTAGCTATTAATAAAGTGGTTAAATCTAGATGTTAATGCAATGATGCGTCAGTATTACCAACGATTGTCCATTTTTCTAGATAACGAGCAGTACAAACTTTAAGTACATGTTACTGCTAATGCGTCTGCACTTTAACTTAGTTTGGGTAATGAATGCCCAACTTTCCCTTGTGACAGAGTGTTTTAACAGTGTTGCATTGGTACGTTCACCTAAGTAAAAGATCTTCTTCCAGCCTTGATAGAGTGCACTGACAACACCCACCAACAAACACCAATTCCCTTATAATAAGTTGCAATCTTTAGGCTGCAACAAATACAACAGGCACCATAACAACAGAATATAATCCAAAAGGTTTGGGGTTCTCAAGAGACATAAATATCCTCCTCCTCCTCGCTCTGAGAGGACTATTCTCCCCTTCTCTCCTTCTATGGGCTCCAGCTATTACCGCCCTCATCTCTCCGCTCCCTCTTCTTCCTCCTCCTCCTCCTCTCTTTGTCTCTCTGCTTAGTGCCAAGGAAAAGGTGTAAAGAGCCATTTAACGCCTGACATGTCACACGTCTACAGATTACATTCATAACACGCTACTACTTTGCATCCTGCTGCATCTGGGCCAGTTTGCAGAAAGTCTATCATTGCACTCCTGTGTGTCAGTGTGTGTGTGTGTGTTTGTTTGTTTTTGCATAACGCGCGGTATTCAAAGGTAAACGAGTGTAAGGAGAGCAATATTTGGCAAGCTCTCGGGTTGCATCCCTGCCCCTCACCAGTCTTTGTATCCGTTCTTCGACATCCTTTTTTTCTGCTCCGATACTGGCTTTGAGTTGCCCACTAAAATGAATTTGTGTCAGGTAATCACTTATTTCTGGCAGATTCAATTTAGAAAGTCGTCTTCTCAAGTCTGGTATGTAACTTTGGAATTGCTTTTGCTTTAATTTCCTGCTGTAGTACTTTTACTCGCTCATGCGCCTCACATCTGTGCCCCCTGCTTCCTTCCTAACCCGCGGCTACATCCCAAACCCTCCCCTCTGCTCAGCTCCCTGTCCGACCTTCTTTCTCTGCTCCCTATCCTGTCAACTCCAAGCCCTTTCCACACCTGTGGTCCCAATACTCACCTCCCCTTTTTTCTTTCTTCATCCCTCCCTCTGCTTCCCTCTCTTCCTCCCTGCCCCAGGCCACCCTTCTTCCCAAGTCTCATCCAGCCTTTTCGGGATAAAGAGAATACAGAGGATCAGTTCTGCTCAGTGACCTTTGGAGGTGGCCTTCAATCTAAAGGTATGGCAGGGCAGGCAGAGCTTAGAGAGATTTACTGGGGTTGCCTACGGGAGAGAGAAGAGATTTCCACCCCTGCCAATTCTCCGGAGGGAAATAGAGGTGAGGCGGAGAAGAAAAGAAGAGAGAAGAGAAGAGAAGAGAAGAGTAAAGAAAAAAGTGACTTTTCTAAAAGAGACTGAACACTGGGGCGGATGAGAGTAGATAAAAGGAAAAGAACGCCGAGGAGAGAAGAGAAGAGGTGCCCGCTGGTCGCAGCGGGGCTGCGGTCATTTGTAACACAAGTGAAGGCTCTGACCACTGAGAGGACAGATGCATAGATACAGTATAGGATTAAAGAGATGCATGTGGAGAGAGAGCATATCATGAAAGAAATGGAGGAAAGAAAGTATATCCTTTAAGACACGCTGCACAGGGCACTGCAGAGAATTGAATGAAATATGTGCACCTTTGTCTGTGCGTGTGTATGAGTGTAGCTTTATACTATTTACACCTACATACTGTCAGTAGATGTGTTCTATAGGAATGGGAACATACATGCTAAACCTACCATTGGGATAGTTGAAGGGTAAAGCTGAAGAAATCGTGTGGGTGGGTGAGTGTACAAAACTGTCCCACGAGGGGTCCCCTTGCAGGTGGCTTTTAATTTTGGTCCAATTTGCATATATCCAATCAGGTAGAGTAATTGGGAGTGTGTGCGATAGCGTGGGGAGACTGCACACACACACACAGACACACAGAGGGCGTTAGTCTGTCCCGGGATACAAGGAAAATGTGCCGCAGACGAGCTGATGACACTGATAATTGTGACACTGAGTGATGGCTCTAATCAGCAAAAGTATCTTCCTAATCAATTGACCCTCCCCCACCTCCTTCTGTCTCCGTCTCCCAGGCTTCAAAACAATTCCTTGTCCCCGCATGAAAGGTGTCCACATTGGAAATGAGCATGAATAGCCTGAATTACAATTATTGACCTTGACAGGCAGCGGAAGACAAAGCCCATCGATAAGAACCGCACAGGGAGAAACAAATTCTCAACATGAAGCTGGATGAATAAGTGATGCCTGTCAGCGGATTTGAGCTTTGTCTAAAGATGCAAAATTGCAGTCTTTGTGGATTTCACGCTACAAAATTTGCATTTATTCATTATTTTTGTACAAAACTACAAACCATTCATCTCATGGTGTCTTGCAATTTCACTTTTGATTTTAAAATATTCTTCCAAATGTCCAAGAAAAAACTAAATCTGTTTCAGTACTTTTGTTGTCCCACACATTTTCATTACAGATGCATAGCATGGTGTCACTTTACATTAATTTTGAATGTTTAGAGATAAGTTGAACAATTGAATTAAGAAAAGATTCTCATTCATTGAAAAATTTATTATCAAAAGGCTGACAAAACCACTTTTTTTCTTAACTTGTGAAAAGTTGGCATTTTGCATTGTTTTTACAACAAAAATAGTGTTTTTTTTCTTGAATGAATTATTTTAAATCAGACTTAATGGAACTTTGATGGTACTTCTTCAAACCATTGCAGCAAGGATGAACATATTATAAAGCAATGGAATTTAAAAAATGTTTTAAGCAAATCAAAGAAAACATGTAAAATATGTAAATATGTGGCATAAAAAACACAACTTTTTTTGGTATTATATTGTCTTTGTATATGTTTAGATTCTAATTTTGGGCTTATATACTTATGTTAAAACTTAAATTCTATTATTTTGCCTTTGTAAGGTGTACCACTATACACAAATATGTCCAGCATCACTGCCATACATTTCTGTAAATCTACAATACTTTAGATTTAGATTTAGATTTAGAATTAGTTTAGTAGCTGTTGATTTAGATTTTTGATGTAGACACCTGGGGAAAAGGCAACGATGGCACTCAAGTATAATAATTCTGCAAATCCTGTGTAATGTGACATTGATCCAGATAGGGTTGTAGGAGAATATTCAGTATGCTGAACTAATGAACTGCTTGTTTCCAATGTGTAGAGTATATCTTACTGCATGAACGTTCATCTAAAAGACATCATTTACATATCCAGAAACTTCTGAAGTGTATCAGCAAAACTTTCAGGAATGTTTACATAAACGGGAACGCTCGGTCTATTCGTTCCAGCTCTGCGCTTTAACCGCGGTTTCATTCTCTGGAGGCATGATAAAAAAAAAATGCACATGGTTGGAATGACAGCTAATTTCAGGGAGAGTGACAGAGTTTGTGGATTATAATACTCTGGAGAGGCCTAATCAAAAAGAGAAGGGGCCGGCTTGAGAAGAGAGAAACACTCAGAAACCCATAATTACCAACAGCCAAGCAAATGGGCCATCTATGCACACAACCACTTAATTGGTAGTTAGGTTCTTCTGTGGAAAGGCACAAAAGCACCAGAGATAATTTCTTAATGGGGGCCTATTACGTCTGAGGATCTGGCATTTAGGGCTCACATGGAGGTAAACATAAATATAAGCACTGCACACACACACACACACACAAACCCACAATGGCACACACGTGTAGAAAGCTCATCACACATCCACTGTCCACTCACACACACACTCTCTCATACAGGTAGATACAGTATCTCTGGGTCTCAGCGGCCTTCACTGGCACGGTTCACTGCTTTGAGAAGAAGCGTGCGTTATGGCATGCAGAGTAATTTCCTGCTTTCATGTTTCTTGATAATAAGTGTTAACAGGAATAAGAGTGGATAATTAACAAAGTGTATTCTTATGCCACTCGCTCCCCACTTGAGATTTCAGTACAATAACTATGAAATCACGCCTCCCCCACCCCCCACTACCACCACATCCACAACCTTTTCTGTAGCATGTGTAATTTGCATCTGCACTATTTCTACATTCTCAAGCAAAGCTGACCATCTGACCTCAGTAAATCCAGCAGAATATGTATTTAATTATTATTAATTATTAGTACCAGTACAGAAATGTAAAAAATACTCCACTAAAAGTAAAAGTCCTGCATTCTCACAAGTATTATCACCAAAATGTACCGTAAGTACCAGACGTACTGCAGTAAAATGTCCCCTGTGACTGATGTATTTTTATATATAACTGTATTATATTGTTTTTTACGAACGCCTCAACGTGTGCGAGCAGCATTTTCTCGAGGGATTGGGCGCCCTCCAAAGTGTCACAAGATAAATATACTTCATTAATGAGATAGTAAAGAGAAAGTTCCGCTCCACAAATGTGCATGAATGACTCTTCTCTTATCTTTGCTTGAGTTGTAGAATATTGGACAATGTTTAAAAAAACATCTGAGAAGTTTAGAAACATTTTGTGCGAAAAGAAAAAAATCCTCTTTTGAAAAGTGAAGTTTAGCAGAAATCAAAATGTGCATAAAATGGCAATACTAGAGTAAAGAACAAGTAATATTTAAAACACCACTGCTGGGGGGAAATGTGTCACAGTGGCTGCCGGAGACTAGATAGTGTCTTGGATTTTGTATATTGTAATATGGCAAGGTGAATACTGTTCTCTTTTCCATTGTCTGTCCCATAGTCAACCCTGCAATATGGTCGCAGTATCGATATTGAGGTATTTGATCAAAAATATTGTGATATTTGATGTTGCTTCATATCACCCAGCCCTAACTGAAGGGTAATAAAGTACCGGTGGCTATCCTAGAGCTTTGGACCGGACATGTGGAGAGATAAAGGCACACAGACACACGCTCACACAAACACACACTCACACACCCACACACACGATTGTCCAGCTTAGCAGCTGCTCTTGGTCAGTGCAGTGGGCAGGCTCGGTAAAATTACACTTGAGGACATAATCTTGACATTGCACTGTGTTATCTCAGGCCGCCGTGATGTGGATTCAGCAACAGAAACAGACAGAATCTGGGAGGAAATGAAGTGTGATGGGCCTCTGCTATACTTCAGTGTATATCGACATCTCTCAAAAGTACATGGACAGAAAAAATAAAACACATTATTTGTTTCTGCCCTTGATTCAGTTTGGCAAAAAAAAAAACACTTAGTCTAAACTGAAAGACAACATAGGACATTTGTTGGGATTCGGTGCAGAACAGATTTAGTGCTCAGGTAAAAAAAAAAAAGATAAACATTTTGGTTGAAAGGTTTGAAGGCCTAAAGTGACCTTTTGTTAGGCCTCCATCAGCAATCATCTCAATAATGACATACTCCTGCAGATGAGGATGCCTGGCCTCTCGCACAGATGATATATTTCAGGAGCCAGCTAGCTTCTCTGCTATGCACCAGCACGGAGTAATCTCGAGCGAAAACATTTATCTTTGAGGAATCTTGCTTAATCATCTCCATGGCGTTGTGCAGCTCAGCATTTGAGGAGTTAGGTGGTTTGGATTAGGCCCTCCTGCTGTGTTCAAGTCTTATCACAGCCTCCACACTATATCCGGCTACAAGTCGATGGTCTTAGCCTGAGAATCCTCTCTCGGAGTTCAACTCAGTGCTTTTTTGTCAAGTGACAGTATCTGTCAGTGGCTTTGAGCAACACATCACTCGATACATCAATCTCATAAGGTCTTAATCTCAACAGCCTTTCTTTCCCCCTCCTCTTTGAAGCTGTTTTATTCATTGACATGCCTATTGATACACATTTAAAGGGTAATTTGTCAGGCCGCACTGAAGTTAGTGACCTGTCCTCTATCTCCAGCACCTTATCGTCCGTCCTCATCGCCCTTTATATATAGGCCGCGGCTCTCGGGTAGAGAGAAAATGGCCGCCGTGGGAAGCATGTCATGGAGTCTCGCAGTGAGGTTAATGACGGGCTGGCTGTCATTCCCGAGGTGGGGATGGAGATAGGTCATACACACACACACGCACCGAGAGACGGGTGTCAGGGAAGTGAGTGATGCAAGTTACCCTGAGTGTTTCTGACAAGCCTGAGCAGTCAGGGAAAACAAGGCCATGCTGCATGATTACTAACTGACACATGAATATGTGCGGACGGGCTGCTCCTACTCCGCTGATGAGTACTCAGTGTGTTTCTCTTAGTGTGTGACAAAACACCTACCACCTGGCTCGGTGTACACCCAGCATTCCCCAAAGGCACTCCACCCACGTGCTCCAGGCTTCTTCAGCGCGCGTCCAAATAATTGCCCTTTCATCGCTCTTCAAAGTGTATATCAGAGGGAATGCGTGTTAAAATATGCGCATGTATATTGCCGTGGCCTGCTGCTGCACATGTGTCGAGGGGATAATTATCCTCTTATAATGTCCTGTCCTTAGCACACTGCCCACTGCTCTCTCCTGACTCCCATTCACCCTCTAGTTTTCTTACGCTTACGTGCCCGCTTTTATGTCCGTGTCTACATTTATCAATCAATCTCTCCTCGAACGGTATCTCCTCATCAATCTGTGGAATACCTCACCCTCCCTTCACCCCGCCATCTCTCCGCCCCTCACTCCCACTCCTTCATCTCTCTGCGGCTGCTGGCTGCTGTGCACGTGTGTGTGCATGTGTGCGTGCGTGTGCGCGCGTGTGTGTGTGTGTGTGTGTGTGTGGACGTCCGCATGTCTGCAGAGTGGATAGAGCCCAGCTGTCAGAGCTGTCAATCACTTTGCCAGGAGATGAAATCAGGATGTTCAGAGGACACACAGCACCTATCTGGCACTCTGCAGATATGAGCGCTGCAAGCAGGGGTTTGCGTGTGTGTGGGTGTGCATATCTGTGTGTGAGGGGGCTACGAGGTTGGAGGTGTGTGTGGTAGGTGAGGGGTATTGATGAGTATATGCGTGTGTGAATCTATACCCAGAGCGGTAATATGAGAGATAAATCAAGTCTGGGATGTAGAAGTTTAACTCACCCAAACCCAATAGGACAGGTAATATTGGACATTTTGCTCATTTGCATTCTCCCGTTGTTTATAAATCACTTAATATTGTTTACTTGTGGTTCTGTCACATTATGTAGTCTTATGATGTATTACCAGTAAATATGAGGGCAGCAATTCTTTACCTGCCCTGCTTGTGAACAATAACCTGTATTTCATTTTTATTTTTGAGCTAGAGAAAATGAGCTGGATACAATTCTATCCATACTGTATTTTGTACATATTATGTCACATATATCTATTGATATCTACGATGTAGCATATTAGGGCGATTGTAGGTAAAAAAATGTTAAAAGAGAAGTTGGGGGAGAGGGTTAGTATTCCGAGAAAAAAAGTCTGGGAATAAATTAGTCAATTTTACGAGAAAAAAATGTGCATTGTTTTCTGAGATTAAAATGATAAATATATAAGTAAAAAAAAAATCACCATTTTACGAGAAAGAAATTGGAATACTTTTCGAGATAATAAAGTCACACATTTCCGAAAAAAAAAAAAGTATTAAGCAATAAGGTTTTTCTCTGAAATTTGTAAATTTTATCTCGGATCTTGGATATTTAGGACTTTAGAATCTCAGATAATTTTTTTTTTTTTTTTTGTCATAACATTTGTGTAAATTTTAGTGAACATCCAAGTTTTTTTTCTCGTAAATTTATGACTTTAATCTTGGAAAAATATTTCTTGGAATATTACCCCCCTCTGCTGGCTTCTTAATGTATTTATATTTGATCTACAATGGCACTAATATGCCATCACAGATATCCACCCATGTAAATAATTTTGGTTTAATTAGTCTGTATATTTCACAGAGCTTGTTCTTCGTCTTTTTGAAAGGGATAGTATCTTCAGTAGAAAGTAGTGATGACAGAAAAGCTTCAATGATCAACTTGAGAATACGCTCGCACCGTATTCTTCTGGATCAAATGAAGAGTGTGTTCGGGGTGAAGAGTGTGACGTCTGAACGTCACTCTGAATGGTGAGTCATAAGCCTCAACAAACTAAAACTCATCTCTATTTTAATAATTGCTCGGATTAAAAGGGAGAGAATGAGGCAACATGTCTGTTCTGTAACAATCTGATCATATTAAATGATATGTACTATAATCATCTGAAATAATGAAGGTCTTCAAACAAGACAGGGCCTGAAAATCAGGTAATAAAGAGGCACTCTTATCACGTCAGTAAATAATGTTCTTTAGTGGTTATTTTCCCATATTTTCAAACAAAGTTCTAATTAATCATATTACCTCAGGCCAATTGCCATACATTGAGTGTGGGGATTTCCACGGCCCCTTGGGCGTGGTTGGCAATCCAGCCTCTATGAGATATGATGGCAGAATATAAAAGCACCTCATCACCAATCAGCTCTCATTATATGTAATCAGAATGTAATTTGATCATAATGAGTGATTAGCCTCTTCGTCTACTGAGAGAAGTTGCGCAGTGTTTTGTGTATCTTATTCAGGAACACTCCTATCACACCAAAACTGTTCCAAAAAATGTCCTGCAAATCCATTAATCTCTTCTCAGCATAGGCTTCTTACAGACAAACAAGAACAATGAAAGGATGGGGCAGAAACAAGCTAACATATGACTGACATTGAATCAATGGGAGATGTTTAAAAGGCACCTTGGAATTGTCCTTTAACACCTACAGTAGTTATTTACAGACACGTGATTTTGAGATGCCACGATGGATTCTAAATTCACACCTCAAGTTGTAAAAAAAAAAAACGAAAAAAAAACACCGATGAAATATCTGCAAGCTTTATATTTAGAGCAGCACTGCCTCACTGAGTCATGCTGCAGAGTTAGTAAACTGTGGCTGTGAAGGGTCTCAGGACTTCACAGGCATCTTTAATGTCAGATAATCGCATTGCCACTTCAGTGGCAAACATGTCAGCAATCACAATATAAACTTGAAGTATAATACATATCGGTGTTACTTTAGAAAGGGCTTAACTCAAACCCAGATGTGACCTCAGCCCTCGCTGCAAACCTGTGTGTGCTTCCATTCATACAATATGCGTGTGTAATGTCAATCCGCTCTAGTCATCCTACACTTATCCTTCATCCTCTCTGCACCCAGATTTAACTGTCGAACGACCCCTCCTCACGCACTTTCTAAACCTCCAGCACTTAGCCAACCCCCTGAATCACAGACACAATATTTTATCTTTCAAAAGGATCTTTTTTTTTTTTTTCTCCCCTCACTGTCTCTAGCTTGCTTAACATTGCCAAACAGAGCCAAATTGAACCAACTTAAAAGAACCCGTGAGATCTTTTGAAGAGAAGAATGACATAAACATAGCTGAGGATGAGAGAGAAGCAGTGGGGTGGACATGGACCCCCCTCTCCCTGCACTTGTCCAATCCCCACATGTGCATAATTCTCTCTGAGGAAGCTCTGCTGCTCTTAGATGTTGTGATTTGCATGGATTTGAAGAGGAGATGGGGTGGATTTCCAGGGACACTCATGACTGAATGTGACCATCGAGGCATGCTGGATTAAAAAAAAAGCTGGGTCTTTGATAAGGAGATGAGGGAGAGAGAGGGGGAAATGAGAAGAAAGGTGATTAGAGGCCAAGGGCTGGCAGTGGCTGTAACGATGGCACATTTCTGAGGGGTGATTTACAGCTCAGGCATCTCGGGATGCAGAGATGTAGAGAAGGATGTTGTTCAGACAGACTGATATATGGAGGTATGAATACAAATGATGTATATTGTTGAATAAAAACCAGATGAGTTCATTTGGTCAATGTACTGTACAAGAAATCATGGGAAAAGTTTGGTTTATAAAAGTTCCTCAGCTCAGATAGGCCACATCCAATGAACACCACATGCTGGGAATAATTTGAAAAATTCAAATTTCAAATAAAAGCAGCAATACAATGCCTGAGCTTAGGAAACTATATCACACATTTCGATTTTTTCAATACTCTAGTTTGGGGACTTTATGTGTTTTCTATTGACATTTTCTTTTAACAGTAAATATGTCAAGATTGCTCAATTATGTGTTTAAAAGTCAACATTTTGTGGGAAATGCACTTATTCACTTTCCTCTCCAGAGTTAAATGAGGGGATTGATACCACTCTCATATCTGTCTGCTAAACGTTAGTTGAGCACCAAGACTTGGAACAGCTACACTGTCCATGTGAAAATCCCCATGCTTAATGTATGGCAATTGGCCTGAGGTAATATGATTAACTCCAAAAGAATAGGGAGGGGTTAGTATTCCGAGAAAAAAACTCAGAATTTCTGGGAATAAATTAGTCAATTTTACAAGAAAAAAATGTGCAAGAATCAAGTCAATCCCCATAGAACACCATGTTAAAATGCCCATTTTTTAGGTAAAAAAATGTTAAAAGAGAAGTTGGGGGAGAGGGTTAGTATTCCGAGAAAAAAACTCTGAATTACTGGGAATAAATTAGTCAATTTTACGAGAAAAAAATGTGCAAGAATTGAGTCAATCCCCATAGACCACCATGTTAAAATGCCCATTTTTTAGGTAAAAAAATGTTAAAAGAGAAGATTTTTTAGGTAAAAAAATGTTGAAAGAGAAGTTAGGGGAGAGGGTTAGTATTCCGAGAAAAAAACTCAGAATTTCTGGGAATAAATTAGTCAATTTTACGAGAAAAAATGTGTAAGAATATGAGGAAAAAAGAACATTATTTACTGACGTGATAAGAGTCCTGCTTTGCTACCTGATTTTCAGGCCCTGTTTTGTTTTAAGACCTTCATCATTTCAGATGATATGGTACATTAAAATAATATGAAAACAACTGCAGTTCCACAAATGGCCACTTGAGGCTCGCTCCAGAATCGAGTCAATCCCCATAGACCATCATGTTAAAATGCCCATTTTAAGGCTTAAAGTCATGCGTTATTAAGTGCATGGCCGCTTTCAGTGACAGGTGATGGGTCTCCCCTCAGCTAATCCGAGTCACAGATCTTAACCATGCAGCAAAGGGTCCCGACCAAGCATCCGTATGTGACGAGTTGGGAATGAGAATGGGTTATGATTTAACGATCAAAATAAATCATTGCAACTAGTGAGCTCTAGACATGCTGGTAGGCGGATTCTTACCTTTTGACAGAGGCAGGCTAGCTGTTTCCCCCTGTTTCCAGTCCGTGAGCTAAGCTAAATTAACTGCCCCCTCGCTTAATATTTAGCTACCAGACAGATATGTTGGCGATAACAATCTTCTCATCTAACTCAACAATTTCCCCAAAATGTTGAACTAGCCCTGAGCACACATAAGCATTCGTATTCACAGAAAAAAAACCTATGAACACAAACACATCTGCTTCACATCTTTACAAACACACACATGAAAAAATGACAAAGCTCAAAGGCAGAAGAAGCAGTCGGAAACAGAAGTTCAGTTGAATCTGCAGCCTTTTGATACCTCAATGTTAGATGTTTTGAATAATTTATCACTTTCAAAGAAAGAGATTTTTGCCTTTAAGATGTAGTATCTGTGAGTGTTGGAAAGCCTCCTGACGAACGTTGAATCAAGTCTTAATCACTTGCTCAGGATGAGGCACACACAGTTTCATGGCAACGTCCATGAACCATTTTTTCTGCACACTTTACGAATGCCTTTATTCCTGCCCGACTTTGGATCAATGTTTATCACAGAAAAGAGATCAGAATATGACCTTGACGGGGAGTGAGCAGGGCATTTATGAACCTAGTTGGCCGGGAATAAAAGAATGACACATTCAGTATTAATCATATTTGAAGAACGTGTTTGCTTCATTTGGTCTATTTCTCTCTTTATTTTTCTCAGTGTCGTAGCTCTCTCCGACTCATTCCTTTTGATTCTTATTACTCTCACTCCCTCCACCGCTAAAACTCCTTTCGTCAGCTTCCCCCTCCCTCCCTCGTCCCACTCCTCCAGCCCCCTCTATTCAGTTTCAGTCTTGGTGGCCTCCCCAGAGTGTGGTGTGTCTAACCAAGCTGTCCGTAGCTGTCTGTCAGTCACACGTCAACTCTCAGCCTTGGGGGAGAAACAGAACGGGGATGGAGGAAAAAGAGGAAGACCATGCTTACTGTGGGACGGACGGCTGAACGTGCACGCATTTCTGCTCACATATATTGTCCCACACATGTCCTGCAAGTGTAGCCAGTGTGTGTACGTTGTTTTAAAACGGGACTTCGAAATGAAACAAAAAAAAACAAGCACTTTTTTTTATTATTTTTCATCATTTCTTCTCTAAACCACCACTTCGCTTCTCACACTCCTATTTCATTTTTATTTTTCCTGTTGGCTCCCTCTCACAATTTATTGAGTCCCTGCTCCCTGTGTCGTCACCCCCCTGCCTCTCTGTTCAAATGACAGGCTCCCCTCTTAGCCCCTGTCACCATGGCTGCCACCTTGGCAGCAAGTGATAGTGTGAAGCTGTGTGGGAGTTCTGTGCGCTGCTGAAGATGTTGCAGGCTATTTTTCTTCTGCACCGCAAAGGCTTAGATCTGGATTGTGACTGTAAATATCAAATTAAGTGTCTCAGAAACGCTTGAATGCTCCTCACTTGACCCCAAATAGCACAATCTGCATGCTAAGTGACGATTAAATTAAAGGACAGGAGGAATTCTGATGAAAAAGTATACTGTATGGTTCTAGATTTACTAAAATAAAATCCACTAGCTTTCCCCCTCACCTACCTTTAGGGTGCACATAATCTTTTAACCCATGGTAAGGTGAAGAGGGGGATGAAAGGGAAGCCTGGTATATCTATCATTACCCGGCCCCCTGCCCGCACAATCTCCTTTAGGAGGACCGCCCACAGTGACACACTCAAATTATTCATGGGAATTGCAGACTACCTAGCACCTAGCAGGAATATCACTCATCCATCCTCAGATATATGGACACTTTAATTTGATAGTGTGAAATTGGAGCGCCTCAGAGGAACCTCCCCAAAATCCTATTTCCCCTTTCTTCACTGTCACTGGTACCTGTCTGCAATTCCAAAAGAAAAAAACGTATAATTAGTTTTTTTTTTTTATGATATTCACAGGACTATGTTCTTTTCTACCTTTGTTGCTAAATTACAACAATGCATGCAGAGAGCTGGTGGTGTCTGATATGAGCAGTAAGATTCTTACATCCACTAATACTGTAATTACACAATAAGAATAGCTAAATTAAAATAACCCTAACTCAAGCTTTTTTTTCTTTCTTTTAATAAAACACAATCAGCAACTTAAGTAGAAGTTCCTCTGGATTTGGTGCTATTGGTCTATTTATATTCACACTGGTAATTTGCAAAATTGGAGAGTGTTTTCATCCTTAAAATCTGGAGTCAGAAATATTGAACAGAATGAGATAATTGTTCAAAACCACTGTAAACGTGAGTGGAGTAAAGCTTTTTGACAATGAGCTGATCTTTTACAGAGAATAAGCATATTTGAAGTGAGTGTTCTTACTGTATATACAAAAGAAATGACTTTGTGGGCCATCAGGAATATGGCTGTGTTTTGTGGTGTAGGTTTCACACTGCGCTGCCTTGGGCTATGGATCTGGCTGAGTGTTTTCTGATAGATGTGCCTCTCTATTCCACTTCAGCGCAAATACTTCAGAGCGGGATAGGCTAAGAACACATTTACTCCCAGTTGCACAGAATGCCCTACTTTAGTCCAACACCATTGTAGCTTCCAGTCTTTCTTTTGACGGATGTTCGGAGAGCCATTCTGATATATTCGGAGTGGAAATGGACTACAACATTTCTGACAATTTTTTTCCGACCTTTCATGTCTTCTCACATCCGGTGAAAAAGCAAAGAATCCTCTCGAGTTGGAGTGGTTTACAATCTTTATAAGAAAAGGAATTCACCCTGATAAACGCTAACCTCCCTGACACCTCCTCCCAGGTAGTTTTCTCTATCTCCCTTTTTTTATATCTTACCTTCTTTGTGGGCTCTACAACAAAACAGTTGCATCCACTTTAAAGTAGACAGAAAAAGAAAAGAGAATGGATTCCTACCTTTAGGAGGTCACTAAAACAAAATCAAAAGATATACTTGCTTGTTAGACAGCCACAGAGAGCACCAGTCGAGTTTCCATAATCTCAGGAAATGCTTTACTAGTCGCAACAGGGTTTCCCAACAGACTGCAGTCCTACATTGTTACTTGTGCTGACCATGTTAATACAGGTAGTGGGTACGGTAATATGGACATCTGTACAGTCTAATTGTTTGTTTAGTTTGAACACAAGGCATATTTTTTTTCCTTACCGTAACCCCAAAGAGCTAATGTGACAAGTTAGAAAACAGCATGCTTACATTCAATCTAAAAGTGGAGTAAATTCATGGTCTGTACTTTTTTTTAAACTCATAATACGATTGAAATAAATCATACTTCCTATAGCAAACGCACATTGAACTGTTTCGAGTAAGAAATTGTTATTTAAAATGTTCAGATAAGTAAAAAAATGTCTAACATGTTTAAAGTGCCAAGTGAATGAACCTTTAGAGGTACTTTCTGTGCCCCCAGCTTTTAGCAAAGTGCAACCATGGATTTATAAGAAGAGCCGCCGCTCAGCCTTGCTTCCAATTTTGCCCACTGGCCACTTACGGTATTGCAGTAAAAAAAATCCCCCTATCACCCAAAAAGCATATCCCCATAGATCACCATTATAAAGGAGGCGTCTGAGAACAGGACACCTCAAATTGCAAACAAGGTCAATTATGACTCTTTCTATAATGAATTTTTAATCCATAAAAGTTTTATATTTGTGAAACTTTCATTGAGCCGAGAATCTGTGACGGCACCACAATGTAAAGTCTTTGGGTCAGGCCAGCGGTAGAAACCCTGCTGCGAATGTTCAGTGGGCCGCATAACCAGGAAGTAAAACCAGAGGCGAGAAAACGTTTTTGTGTGTATGCACCAGGCGAGCGATTCACATTGGATTGAATTGGGTCTGGTCTAATTCTTATAATACATCCATGAGCGCAACCTTCATCTTGTGTGGTTATATGTGTACATGCTATTTGTATGTTTTGTATTTAGCATTTTTGTTGAGTTTTTCTTTTTTTAGAGTTCGCTGTGCTCTTGCTGCATGTTGTTTGCCAGAAAGTGTTCAGAAAATTGGAATTTCTGTATTCTAATGTCACTCAAATAGAGTATAAATGCCTTCTCAGCACAAAAACAAACATGTTTACTATACAGTATATGTTTATAGTATATGTTTTATTCATAATATTTACAAGGTCTCGCTGAGAAATCACACCCATCACCTCTGTGTGATCATTTCAAAGATTGTGAATGATGATTTTATGATCAAGCTGAAACATTTTCAACTCTCAAAGACGTGTCTTTGCCTGAGAGACAATAAAATAAACACGTTTCAATTTCTGTTCCTTTTGTTAATTGTTCAGCCTTTTCTTGGTATATCCTACATATGTATATATTTCTACGTCAAAAGATTTGCTTTCGTGGTAAAACATTGACGTCATTCAGGACTCGGGTGGTTATAGATAAATCAATTCACTCAATTAGGATTCGGGGCGACAAGCATATCAAAACTGCAATCAAGTTTGAAGGATTTGATAAAAATCCCTCTCATAACTACATCCCGCCCACATATTCCATTTTACTGAGTTCGAAGATAATGGTGCTCTACTTTCTGTTTCTTTAACTTCTTACCTTCCGGGACTTTAATTTGCATTGCCCAGAGTGAATACACATACATACTGTGCATACCGTATATAACATATACATACAAGGGAGACAAAAGGACAATGCGAAGAAAGTTTAATAGAGAGCCATTATCTGATCTTTATATTTTAGCTGTTGCAAAAATGATATTAAATCATATTATATTACATTAAAATACATTTATATTATATACATTTTATTTGTACTCACAGTTAGTGACACTACGTGTGTGTGTGTGTGTGCGTGTGTGCGTGTGTGTTTGTATTTGTGAATTATCAGAGAAGGAACAAAAGGTTAAAGGAAACAGAGGACCTGATCAGACAGCACGAATAAGGCATCCAAAAAGAAACTTCTGCCCACACTTCTCAGTCTCTATAGCAACAGCTGCTGAGGCTGCGTGCAGGAGTAAGTGCTCCTCTGATTTTCCAGCGGCTCTGTTGAATACTCGATTGAGATTGGTTGGACACTGACAATGTACTGTATTTTGTCACCATTAATTTAAAAGAGGTAATGCTCTGCAGCAACAAGAGGAAAAAAAGATATTTATGAATCAATTAAAGATTTTTTTTTTCGTTTTCTACATGCAATTACTTGTATTTTGATATATTGTTATATTCTGTTATCAAGAAAGCTTTATACAGTATATTTAATTCATATTGCTGACTCCCTCAATCACCTCCCACACAACACACCCCACAATGACGCACAACTATATAAAGCCAAAGGCTGGCTATTGTTGCTCTCTGACTTGCCAAAAACTTAGCTGTCCTTTAGTCACTGCCATAAAACTGGAGGGAATGACTAAAACGAGTACAACTAATGAGCATTTCAATCCAAAGGTCAATTGTTAAAATGAACTTGTACCGGTCTTCCTCGGAATCCTTTTGACTTTCAACAAGGGAAAACACAGACTTTAAAATGGAAGCGTACAGAAACGAAAAAAGAATGAAGGATAAGGAAAAAGCTCAAGTCTGAGATAGCCTTTCCATTTTGAACACTCACATTTCTCACAAAGTGCAGGCACTGAGGAATATGCTTATTAAGTTGATTATAGGCTTTGGCCGGTGCACTGAGCATTATGTGGGAGAAGAACCCAAGGGTGAGGCAAATTGTGAGGCGAGAAAGGACCGCTATTCAGTTTATGCAATAGCGTGGAGTTGCAGAATACAGATGCAGCCATCTAGAATTTCCCCTCCAAGCCGAAGGCCAGCCGGCTGACAGCCGACTGCCTTCCGAATCCCAGTCCCTGGGAGTCCGCCCCCCTCCTCCTGACAGGCCGCGTTTAGATTCCATTGCAAACACGCCGATTCATTCAATTGCAGGGTTTCACCTTGAGATAGCACTTCTTTCATGAAAACACATAAACCAGCTAAAGTACACTAAAGAGACATTTATCTTTGTTGAGGCCATGGCTTACACTGTGTGTTTCCCAGTAGTTGCTTGAACTTCACTAATGTTTGCCGCCCCTCAGTTGTCAGAAGTTATTAATCACATATTTTTAACAGCGTAAACCCTGATTTTTCAGTGGTGGAATGTAACTAACTAAGTACATTTACTCAAGTGCTGTACTCATCATTACACACATTAAGCTTCACTACCATTTATACTCTTGGATGTCATTTGAAATATTTGTATTCTCAAACTTTTCCACCTAAATACTTCAGACCTGTTTCATAGTGATGAACAGAGAAATCTTGCAATTTGAATTATGTTAATACCAATAATATACTGCAGAGGGTCATTTTATTCAAATTGCATTTGGATGCAACGTGACAGAATTTATACTTTTTATGTCATTGATCCCGTTAAGCTTTCAGAAAATGAACACTGACAGTCCTAATAATTACAGACTTTAGCAGTCTAAAGCTGACTTCCAGCAGGTACTTAAACTTTAAAATAATGAACTTATTGCTGTGTGTCCCAATCATATTAGTTTATATTGGCCTAAAGCTAACATGGGTGGGAGTAATGCATACGATATTCATATTGGTGCAAATGTGTAGTTATGCACATGCACACACAATGATACAGCACAACTTTATCGCACATTATTTCGTGGACGCCCTGCCAGAAAGAATCACTGGACTATAGATACTTCATTTATTTATCAATGTATCAATATATAGGCCTAATATATTATTATAGATTAAGCCACCCAGCAGTATATACAGTAATTAAAATGAGCTCCATCTTTACCAGATGCAAACATTAATGTGATGAACGCGTGAATGAATCATAAAATAATTCAATAATATATACTGTATATTATTCTGAAATGGGCCATTCTCCATCATGAAAATGTTTACTTGGTGTATTTATATGTTGATGCTTATACTTTTTGTACTTTTACTTAAGTAATATTTTGAATGCTGGACTTCATTCTTTGATCAGAGTATTTTTTACACTGTAAGTTTGTTGTTTTTACTCAAGTAAAAGATGTGCATACATTTCTGCTGCTCAAATGAGGGCCGTGCACGCAGTTATTTATAAGTGTGTATCGTTCATTTCCAACCCATATTGCTTTTATTTTCATGCAGACCTGTTGAATAACGCATAGTTACAGCCTCCATGGACAGACTAGAAATATACATGAGTAACGAGAGACGTGTCTCCTTCAGCCGTCAAAGAAAAACAGTTTAAAAAGCATACACATACACAAGGGGGAAGGGAGAATATAGTCAAGAGGCTGATCCCGGTTTGGACCATATATTCGAGATATGATGTAAAGTGAAGCACAAAAAAAAGTAGTAGAATCCTGGTTCCCGGATTATTAGGCTACTGCATGCATTTTTAACGTGTTTCGTCATTACAGTACATTTATGAAAAAAATGCAAGATTTAATTGACGGTAAACACGTCAAATTTAACAAATAATATAGTAAACAGTGACCACAATTTCATTATGTTTGTCGCTGTTGAGAATATCAACAGGCTTCATTGAAAACGTTGTTTTGTGAGTTGTTGAGTTAGGGGAAACTTTATAAACTTTTATATAACGCTGTCTAATCCACATTTGCAATTATTCGTGCCTTTGTGTAACTTCGGCCAACGGTTGATACATTAAATCAGTTATTTATTGGTTTAAAAAGCTAGTAAGTTTGTCCCGGCCTGTTACTGTACCACTGCAATCAGCTGTTCAGAGGAGTGTTGCTGCAAGCACCGTCGCACACAGTTATTTCTTACTGTATATCATTCAATTCCCACTCGTATCGCTTTCATTTTCATGTAATTATGTTGAATAATGCATTATTAGAGCTTTCATAGGCAACATAAGAAGCATTATCAGACAGTGACTAGAGACGTGTCTCCTTCAGCGATTAATGCAACAAAAAAACAACAACAATTTATATCGGTGTTTTACAAAAAAAAGCTTGATCAAAATATTGTCATGACCTGGTTATTACGACATGACCATGATATGATAATTCATTAAAAGTAACAAAAGTTCCTCATGTCAAATATGATTAGATAATCTGATTATTTCGACTGCAGTAAACGGCGTCAGCTTCCATAACTGCTCGAGCAGGTGGGTAGATAAACCATTGCAACTGATTTCCACATTATGCGCCACCAGTCGCCACACGTTCACTGCGTCATCCGCGGAGGATTTATTTTCAGCCAAGTACCTGACGATGCCCCAGCAGGGAACCCTCACGGACCTGACAAGCTACCATCAGGGAGAGAAGGGACATTCTAGTCGGCTTTAGCTGTACATGCAGCAACTTACAGAAAAAAAAGAACAACAAGCTATGCTCTACGGAACACTGCTTTATTTATTAAGTTATTATATATATGGCATTACAAATACATCGTGCTTGGCGTGACATGCAGCGTACTCTCTGTCTTTATGCAGACTGCAACTCTTTATTGTGACAGAGAGCAGAAGTGAAGTGATGCATGAACAGATGGTATCTGGAAAGCCCTGCAAGCGTGTATGTGTTTGTCAGCAAGAGGTTATCAAGAAAACTTTTTGCTGGCTGGTGCCCAGAGTGCATGAAAAGAAATCAAAGCCGGACGACACACTTCCCTGGTACCCGGGGGCAGGGACCATCTATGGCACAGCTGGGCTTGCTGAGAGCCTTGAGGCGAGAGGGCACCCCTCTGGTGCCTCGGGGGCAGACCACACCCTGCTGCTGCCCTACAGGCCACAAGATGTCTGGCAAGGGCAGGGCACAGATGGAGGAGTGTGTGTGTGTGTGTGTGTGTGTGTGTGAGTGCTGATTGTTGGACGTGTCAAGTGCAAGTGCAAGTCACGTAAATGTTTCAATCAGGGAGAGGATGTTAGACATGTTTGCTTCTGTTTCACTTAGAAACGTAAGCAGAGTGCCCTCTAAGGATAAATAATTAAGTGAACAGTGTACTTGGCAATTACTGTACATGTCCCTTTAGTTAGTTATTAATGTGTTAGTATTGATATTCACTGTTGTCCACGGAAACCATGTAAATCCATGTTTGCTGATCCAAAATTATGGGTAGGGAAGATTTTTCTATACGTATTGGGCCGGTGGTTCCCACTTTGGAGAGCCATAGAAATATAGTGAGAGCAGAATGGACCAACATTGAATCAACATAGCCGGATGGACAGAGCAGTGTACCAGTTGGTTGTCGCGGGCTTCCGTATAAACTTCTGTGTGAACTTGTTTTCACTGAGGTGAGGTTTTTGCAGTAATGACCGAATGAGCAGTGGCAACTCATCAGCAACAGTTGTCAAGATATTTCGCTCGAAGTCACGAATATCCACTTCAAAACGTCAGAGGACCACCAACGTCTCCAGGACTTCTCCTCTAAGGACTATGAATGTCTGTACTAAAGTTCAAGAATATCCATATAATTGTTGTTGAGATATTTCAGTCCAGACCAAATTGGTGGACCAGCAGTGCCATCTGTAGAACCATGTCTCTAGCGTGACTAAAATCCCCTTTAAAAATGTATTTAAATATCTTGAAAATGCATTTTCATTCATCTTCAAAAGGCTGTTTGTTCTAGTTAATAATCTGTTGATATTGTTGAGCTACATGCCTTTTCCAGACATTAAATTAAAATAAGAAAAGAAAAAGCCGCAAATCCTTTCATATATATATATATATATATATATATATATACAATTTAATTATTATTCTCCCGGCATGTATGTTGTTTATAGGAAGAATTAGTGTATCCATTAACTCTGGAAATAAAAATGCTCGGATTCAAATGTAGCTCTAACTGCAGTTATTAATAAAAAGCGGCCAACTCCATGTTGTAAGTTTTTTCTCAACAAGTGCAGGAAAATGCAATTTAGTGTTTTATGCAGTCTACAACAAAACTGCCTCCAGGTGTAATGGACGTGTTCATTATCTAATCGCTGGCATGCAACCATATTTAAAGGTCTGAAAGGGAATGAAAGAAAGTTTAAATGAGTTAAAAAAAAAAAAACAATAATGGCAATCCTCTACCTCTCTTTCCTCTACCTTTCTCTCACAATTCAGCCTAAAAAGAAGAGTTCTGTGATTCAGACTGTAAAAAGGGAGGAAAGGGAGATGAAAAGGCTAAAGAATGAGAGAGGGAGAGAGAGAAAGAGAGGGAGAGAGAGAGAGAGAGAGAGAGAGAGAGATCCCTTTGATGTTCCCTGCTACAACACATCACAAAGTCAACTCAAAGGGTTTGTTAAAAATGCATGACATGCACACAACTAGAAAATAAGTAATGAACTTAAAGAAATAAAGATCAAGTGATTCCGTACATGCCCCGACTTCAAAGAATGAACTTGACTCGAGGGGAGGAAAATGGAGGGAGAAAAAAAATACATATCAATGATTTCTTCTCCCTGAGATTGCAGAATCATCCTTCTTCATCACAGAGTGGGCTGGACAGCGCTGGGACAGAACCAATGGACGCGCTGAAAGGAAGGCTAGAGGTTATTTGGACTTCAAAAGAAGTTTAGGTAAACATCCAATGTGTCGACCATCAAGTAGCCTTACAGTACTCCAAGTGAACCTTCCATGCCAGCGGGAGTGTAATAGACACAATCTGACTTAGCATTACAGCGATGGAACATCAGTTCGAGGCAAGGAAGCAGATAATTGCTACATAATTACATGCAACAGCAGCCATTAGAATATCCGATAAAAAAAAAAAGGAAAAACACAATTATGAGAGGACGGTAATGAGGATTCAATCGACGGGGACGGCGTTGCCAACACCAGAGAGACCTCTGTTCTCTCCCAGTTTGACTCACATATGCTGGCCCGCATTCCACCATCTGGCAGTGGACACAAGCATGAAATGACCAGACACTACGCAACATAATGACTTTGGCTATACTCACTTTTTTTATCTTAGTGGCAGACCTTTTATTCGTTCATCCTTTAACACCAAAGTGGACTATAGGGAGAAAGAGAAATGTGATGCTTTTCATTGAGCCTGACTTTGATAGAAATGCTTGGCATATCAAATTTCACACAAACTACACCTGATGGCGGATCAAAGCTTGGGGATAAAGGGCAGGGAAACGACAGATATGGGTAGCTTCTAATGAAATTTATGCCCGCTTTTCAGCTATTCACATGTTTGAATATAGCCAACAGCAAGGTAATATCCACTCATCAACCTGACTATTGCTATCAGTTTGGTTTGCTGTGAAGTCTATTTTCACAAGGCCGTATTAGTGAGCCATTGTGCCGTTTTCCCACTCCTACTCCCTTTTCTCCCCATTTGTCTCTTTATTCAATATTCACAAATGTAATCCACTGAATTTGAAATCATTTCCAGCTCAAGTCAATGAATGCAACCATCAGCCCATGGTGGTTAAACCTCAGGAGCATATGAATAAATCAGCAGAGAGAAAAAAAGAAACAGGGAGAAAAAGGGAGGAGATGCAGAGGGAGGAGTGGAACATAACTGCATCCTTTTACCCCTCAGGTCTCCCTGCCACCCCCCCATCCAAAAAAAATTTAATCGGCTTAACCCGTGGTGTTGCCGTGGGTTCTCTAGCATGAGCCAGACTGTGCCAAACCAGATCCCACCACCAAGACCAGAGAGAAGCGAACATCAATGGCATCCACTCACTGACTAATGAGATTTCCTCCGTTTTGTTGTGTGTCAAAGGAGGGTGTGGACACGTGTGTGTGTCAGAGTGTATGTGCATGTATGTACTGTGTGCCCTTGTGCTTCGTGTGTGTGTTTGTGCGAGCGTGCATATTTGGTGAGGAAGGTGGTGGGTGGTAAACGTCTGACATTTTCTCACAGCTGGGGGCATCTTGGGCATGCTCGGGGCTAGAAAGTAATGCGTGCGTGCTGAGGGGAGGGGATGGAAGAGAGGGTGCCATGAAAGGGGTGCGGGTGGGAGTGGGGAGAGAGAAAGCGAGAGAGAGAAAAGCCTGGGGCGCCCGGCCACGGTGGCATTGCAGAGAGGTGTTATTGGAGGGGTAGTCCTGTCTCATCTCTCTCTTTTTTTGCAGAGGGTTTGTGTTCTCTTTAGCGAGAGAGGAGATGAATTATTAAGACGAATCTTGAGAGAGCATATAGAGGAAGAAGATGGGAGGTGCTAAACTGGAGTGGTGAGAACGGGCGGTGTGGGAATAAGCAATGTCGAGCGAGATGAGGAAGTACAAAGGACCAAGACATGTAGTCTCTATGGCCGTGTTGTAAAATATACCGCAGCCCAGATATGCTTCGCCTCCACTTGGCCCTTTTAACTTCACTTTTGGAAGCACTGGCTGAGCAACACCTGCAGGAGTTGGAATTACCTTTCAATTACTGCTGATAAATCTGCGTAAGGCTTTGGGGAGATTCCACTTTTAAGCCGGCTAACGAGACTAATTAACTAACGAGACCTGGGTGGTGGTGGTGGTGGGGGGGGGGGGCAGTGGGATTTGAAGGGGTTTTCACCATTACGGATACTCTCTTCCTTCACACTCTATCCCTTTATCTGAAACCCATCTTTGATATCATCATCGTTTGTCTTAAAGAGATAAAGAATTGTAGTTACGATGGGCCCCATTGCACAGTTTTATGACGTACCCCGTCATGCCCCCCCCCCCACACACACACACACACACAATCGTATCGTCTCATCGCGTGATGAAATAGAGACTTGTCATTGGACAATATCAGCATACATATTACCCAGAAATCATCATTGCATATCAACAAAACATACCAAAGAAAATAAGAAATGATTCATTTAATTGAATAGTTATTTATAGTAAAAGTAAAGTAGAGAAAAGCACATTTCCCTATACAGGTTGGCAGGAGGGCAATAAAATCCCAAACAAATTAAATCTGGACATTATATGAAGAGTTTTTTTTTTTTTTTAATGGATGCTGATTAAGATAGTGAAGCATCCATTCCAGCTATTCCAAGTTATCTATAGTTTTTTATAGTTTATGAAGGAAAAGCAGATAATTTTCTTATCACTACTCACTATTTTATCCCACTAAAAATGTCTCTTTGATTGCCTTATCGAGGGCATATACAGCAAAAGGCACCATTGTTAGTTTGATGCAAGTTCTTCTTTAAACACAGTCGCATTTCCGAGGTGGCAATCTGAATCAGTTGCAAGACCACGAACTCCACCCACACATTGTTGAAAGGCCTGCTCTCTCTATCAGCACACCTCCCCCCCCCCACCCCACTGGCCTTAGTGCAACCGCACTGCCTACACTGTCTATATTTACGCCCCTGCTGTCAGGGTAATAACAGGGTAACACATTTGCTTGCAAGCTGTGGCCCAAAGTCGAAAGAATCTAGTGTTATCATGAATACTGATGATTCTCACACATTGTTTCTCACCGAATGTCCGACTCTAAGTTGGTACATGCCACATTCTGAGTGCCGTGCGACCGGGGATGTATAAAGAAAGCTTCGGCAGTGAGTCTAATGCAACATATCATGAATAACTAAAGACAGTTTGCCATTTTCAACATGGGGGCTCCTGAGGAGGACTTGTAATGCTTTAGCTGTGCTAAGCTGCAAGGTCTCACCCCTGGAGAACTGCGAAGCATTACCCTGCCTAAGACTGCCTGCAGCTGGGTAATCGCACGCATACACACAACTGCAGGAGCCACTCAAATATTTACACCTTTAAATGTACAGAGAAATCTTCGAGCATAATGCACTGTCTTCCTCTCTCGCTGCTAAAGTAATGTGCTGTACTTTACCTCCTTGATTTCCCAGTAGTGGCAGCAGTTTGTGTGCATGTGTATCTTTACGGGTGCATTCATGGAACGTATGCACGCATATATGCATATCTGAGTGCATGCATTTCTGTGTTTACACCCCTGTATGAATGGGTATCTTTAGGGATGATTGAGGGAGCATGTAGTGTAAATAAAGACTAGAATAATGATGATACTAAAACAGTGGTTTGGACTTCGTCAACGCAGGGGGGCCTTGCTCATTCGCCTGTCTCCTGCTGGGCAGACTGCAGCTTTCAAAGCAACACTGGAGATGACAGGGGGGAAAGTGCTGTGCCAATTAGGGTGCCCAGAGAGAAAGAGAAAAGGAGGTGGGTGCGGCGGGGGAGAGAAAAAGAGAGGGACAGGGTGAGAAGAGAGGGTACAAGTGAGAAAGGAAAAATAATGGCCTTGCACTGTCAGGGTGGACGCTGAGCCAAACAACGGGAGAGGAGGAGGTAAACACCAGTGGGACAAACAAGTCAGCAGGGACAAGAGAGAGGGAGAGATGCGGGGAGGGAGGAAGAGGGAAAGAGGGAAGGAGTGATAGAGGGAGGGTTAAATTGGCCTCTTTCCCCTCAGGCTTGGCGGCTTCACAATGGCGCCTCACTGGGAAAGAAAGTAAAGCGCCGAACGGGACCCACAGGGGACACAGGTGTGTGTGTGTGTGTGTGTGTGTGTGTGTGTGTGTGTGAGTGTGTGTGTGAGCGTAAGTGCATGTCAGAAAGAGAAAAGAAAATGACAGTCTAGATAGTGAGGCAGGTAGAAAGAAAATGCGTATGTGTGAGAGAGAACAACACTCTGATGGGATCTGTGGGGAAGCTTGTCACCACTGGTCAGGCCGACAGAGCTGGGTGGATTTGGACTACAATTACACGGGAACTGTGTTTCACAAGCTGAGGGCACAGCTAGAGCAACAGTTGAATCAATTCATTCCCTTTTATGTATGATATCAAAATTACATTCCTATTTTTTTCCTTGATCTGTATTCTTCACAAAGTATTTTGTTCCGACCAAAGTTTAGCAGAAATTAAACATGTGCAAGGCAAGCAAGACTGTCCGATAGCACTTAAGCTTTAGTCAGTGAACTCAATTATGAATACAAAAAGAATAACAAGAGACACGCATACGTCTTGACGCATACCAATTGATTAATATTATTTTGGTCTCAAAATGGTTTCATTTTAAAGCTCTTATACAGTAGCTCTGATGACATCACTATGACATCAACAGGGGTGTATTTTCTCAGACCTACTACTGTTTATGTTTTGGAGACAATGTCAAGAACAAACCTCTCGCCTGGCTTCCTACTTTATCCCCCATGGCCTGAGGGACTGCATTGAGAAACTCTTTTAAACTCTACTCGCCGACTGCGACCGGCATTGAGTAGCAGCACCAAATCTGTGTTTTGCCACGATTGGTTTTCACTCCTGATGCAAATCCTACTCTAGACCACCTCTTCAAGTGGACCCGGGCACGTTGTCGAACCGGTACGGTACACAGCGTTCACACTGATCAAACAAACTAAGCTTTGGGGTCAGGTGTACTCGGATCCCTGCCCGGGTGCCTGATGTGAAAGCCTCCCTAATCTTACTTGAGACACCTGGACCCATAGAAAAGATTTACAGAATAACACCTGGTCAGGCAATGTTGAATTTAGATTGAAAAAAAAAGTGTGAAATTCTTATCTTTTCTTTTTCACTGGCTTTGAAGTGGCCGTAGCGGTGTTACAGCCACAGAGCTGTGGGACAGAAAATACCCTGCTGACTTTGCCTCGACTGGTCGCACCTAGTAGGCCCCAAAAACAGTCCGCAATATTGCGACAACTCACTCGCCAAACCTCAGTGGCCAAGTTTGATTTTCATGACAGGGGTGAGTGACTGGAAGCGTTCTGTATTCTTTTTTACTTCACTGCCCTTGTTACTTTCTCTGCTGTAATTAAGAGTAGTTTTGGAGCCCCCTGCTGTTCTTGTTTATCGTGGAGTCTGTTGCTAAAGAATAGTGTCAGTTGTTTTCTTCATTTTGTACAGTAAAGCACACTTTAATTACATCGGCATCCATGTCCATCTGCACATGTGATCTGTTGTTGAATTCACTGAATTCCAACAATATTGTAATTGTGCTTTTAGCAAGATTTATTCAGGATTTGTTCATTTGGTCATTATAATGTGATAGTTCAATCAGAAGTGTTTTTCCTTTTTCTAACACGGTGCTTACCCTAGTGCACTGCAATAAAGTGTGATAAGAATGTTTGCTGTGGAAATGTAGACAGAATTCCAATTAGGACACAGTATCTGATGGGTCACAGAGATAGTGCGACACCTGTTATCTCGTAATAATGGGATCTTTTCTCATAATTATGAGATCCACATCTCGTAAACAATGAGATCTATTCTAGTAATTACGAGATATTAAGTAATAATTATGAGATACGGAAGTCATAATTACGAGATAATATCTCCATGTTCTTGCCTTATTTTTTTCTAATAAGACAACAATTCAGTGCTTCTGGAAAATGTATTTAAATGTGGCTTGTTATATTTATCTTAGTTTATATTTATTTTTTATTTTTTATTTATATAGTAAATATATTTGAAAATTAAATTAATGATGGGAGAAAAGTTGTTATTGTTATTATTTTTTTTGTATAAAACATATATCCTGAATACAACCAATGGAGCCTTTACGTGGCAGAATTAAACCCGCATATCAGTATGGTTTATCATGTCATTAAATTTTTTTTTTTTTTGCCTGTTTACCCTACTATTTGCAATGTCCAATACCCCTTGAACTGCTCACTCACACTGTCAGCCTAGAGATGATGTTCACAGTCATGTGCCTCCCCTATGGCCTGACCTGCTTCTTTTCAACAAAACACTGAGGGGCTTCAAAAGGATGGTGTAATGCATCCGCACTTGCTGCTGGTAAACATTGTACCAGTATACGAGTCAAATAGCAGCATATTCATACTTCTGTATTTGTAGGGCATCTGAGCCGCACAACGTGTCCAATTTCCTTTCTCACTCAACTCTCCGACAAAATAGCTCTTCTAGCGTTTTCTGACTTTCTGTTAGGAACATGAGCATCCAGGAGCAGCCACAGTAACAGGACATTAACATTTTAGCTCGGCATTTAGTCTCTTAAACATTAAAGACAATTGTGCAATGATTTAACCTAAATAAGATTCACAGCAGCATCCCCAATGACCAAAGTCGTCCTCTGCTCTGAATATTTTAGCCGAGTCAGAGTGACTGAACAGCGCAAATGTTCATCACAACAATAAGGTTTTCTTTCGTTCCTGCTGCTATTAATGTGTTAAACAGCTGGCACTAAATCTGGGATGGTAATACTTATTACTGTCTCTTATGTTTTATTGTCACATATTAAAATATTGATATATTACAGATTGTGTTTATACTGCTGCTTAGATGTGTGAGACTGTGTGTGTGTGCGTGCGTGTGTGTGTGTGTGCGTGTGCGTGTTTGTCTGTGTTGATCTGTGTTAATGTTGTTGTTGGGTGGGGTAGAAGCAGACTACAGGGAGTGGTAAGACACGGTGATGTGTCCTCCACAGGGTACTTTTAAAGGCAGTTTTCTCACAAACAAACCTGTTAACACTCAGCGTTTCTCAGCAAAACTCATCGTGCGTGTGTCCTCGGGGTCCAACATCATGGAGAATACATCTCAGATTACTTTATATTTTAGAACCTGATTTGTTTACACACGTGTGTGCCGTATAGCTGCTATATTTTTAGAGGATGCACTGTTTTCTTTCGTGTTTTGATTCTACTGCTGTTCAGTCTCTGTTTACATAGTTACACCGCTGACCTAATTCATTTCATGGATAATTAAATCAACATTTGAATCGAACTGCAGAAAGAGAGGAAGGGGGGGAGCAATGTGAAAAAAGGTGGGAGGTTAGCAAGGAAAACTGTTCAACTTCCTTTTCAGAGTGGGTACAGGTACTTCAATGTCACATTCATTTGTGCTCCAAAGTGCTCCAATAGTCAGTTGGTGCTTTGGAGGTTCTGAGTAGTGTAAAAAAAGTAAAGAGGAACTGTTTTACAAATTGACAAAATCAATGACAAATAAAACTACAAACTTTAAAACAACTTTATTTAGGTGCGAATAGACAACAGTTTTGCTTCAAAGGTAGAGTGTGTAGGAATTTGCATGCGATGCGGTTGCAGATTGCAACGAAACTGAATACCCCTCCGCTCAGCCCTCGCTTTACAAGACTGCGGTAACGAGCTTCACCTCTCTCAGTGGTCATCCTTACCATAACACTACTTTAGAAGCAATGAAATGCAGGTGGCGGCCAAAGAACTACATTGGCCTTCATGTTATGCACTGTTAAAAGCGCAAAAGGCCCAATTTTGAGCAAGAGTTTGGTTTGTCCGTTCTGAGCTACTGTTGGTTGCACAATCAATTCAGGTCTCCTTGTTTCACTCCGACGATCTACGAACCGATTTAAACAATGCTGTTAAGGCTGTTTTTGTCTTTAACTGTGAGGCTTTGATACTAAAAGCTCAGATGACTCACAATAAAAGTTTGATGAAAGCGACGAAAGTCGTATTATCCAAAATAAGTCACAAAAAGGCAACATTGACATCACTTTAGAGTCCTCTTTTTGGCAAATGTATGTTCAGTCGTCATTGCAGTTGTAGCCGTGGTTTGAGGCTAATGTCTGGGACAACAACATGGCCTTTGCTAAATGTGGAATAGCAACCCGTTTACAATACTAGGAGTCATTTCATTCAATGCTAATTTAGCGAAGACTGCTGAAAGTAAAAATGTGGTCTATTGCACTTTTAGTTGTATTTTAATAGCTCTGGCCATCTGTACTGATAACATTGCACTTAACTTAAGTTAATTGCCGGGATCTTGGAATGCAATCGCTAAAATTAAGTTCAATGGGGTAGGATGAGCAGCAACAGACGATTATGTGAACAGGTTGTACAAAAGCCAGCGGGGCAGCCAAATTCAAGAGACAACTGTCTGTTGTAAATTTCCATGAAAGATTACAGACATATATGTACTGACATTTCATTTTCCCCTCCAAATAGAGCGCTTTAGATAAACTGTTGGCTGTTTGATCGCCTGACCGCCCTTGTTTGTTGCCCTGTTGATCCCATTTTTATCAATGTCATCACGTTCCTAGATCGATGGCCGCTAAAGGAAAAGTTGAGGGCACCAAATTTATAAGAAATTTATCCTGAGGAAGACAGAATTGTGTGCAAATTTCATGGCAATCCATTGAGAGGTGTTGAGTCCTTTCTTTTTTATCTTGTATGTTACATTTTGCACGCACACTGAGTAATAAGTATAAGTAATTTGCCTTGGGGATAATAAAGTTAATTAAGCAATCAAGTCAGTAAGATCCATTGTCTGGGAGCATGATAGTCCGTCTTCTAGATGTTGAGATATTATTATTATTATTATATTATATATAAAAAAATAGGGAAAACCTTGACCTGCTGTTGGTGCTCTAGCAAATGTCAGGATATCGCCAAAGTCGTGAGGATTCGCCTTCTGGAAACCATAAATGTCTTTAAAAAATATTCAATTACAAGTTGAAAAATCCCTTTTGATAAGTGAAAACCTTGGTAAGCTGGTGATGTTACAGGAAATGCCTGGGGATTGACAAAGTTAATAAGATTCATCATCTTGGGAGCATGAATGTCTGTACCAGATTTTGTGTGCCAATCCATCTTGTAGATGTTGAGATATTTCACTGGATAAGTGTTCATTTTGACCTGCTGGTGACGCAACATGAAACGTCTAGGGATTGACAAAGTTAATAGGATTCATCCTCTGGAGATCATGAATGTCTGTACCAGATTTCCTCCATAATTTTTCCAATGAAGTATTTCAGAGTTGGCCAAAGTGGTGGATCAACCAACTGACAGCTGAGAGTTGGCAAAAAAAATGCGAGAACGACCTTATTTCAGACAGGTCAGCACACACTGATACTGCGTGTTTTGCAGGATTAATGAGAAATCTGTCAGGCTCTCAGATCCTTCAGCTGGTCGATGTGTGTATGTCAAGCTGTGTATTGCTGCAATGAGAAACATGGTGGCAGCTGCCTGTCAGATATAATTCAAGTTTGACAGAAGCGAAAAACATATGGCCTATCAATTTAGCTTAGAGTGAATCACGTACTCCTGTTGTGAGATCTGCTCTCCTGACATTACTCTACTAAAACTCATATTTGGTGATATTTCGCTGCACCTTTTCATATATTTACAAAGTATGTCATAACACCATAATCTGCTGCGATATTTGAACCCACAGCCACAGATAGTTATTGCAATGTCTTGTTTCAATCCACAACAGTCCTCCGTGAAAAAAATACAACTTAATTGCTCTGTTCTGTTGGTTACAATAGTTGGCTGTCCTCGGCAAATTCTTCATCGTCCACGTAGCGGAGTGGCAGACGCTGGATCTGTGTTTATCACTCAGACTAGGGGGGTTAGTTTAAACTTAAATAGATAAACTGGAGATTTTCTATAGTCCTGACCCGCTGTGGGAAGACAACTGCTGACCTGTGTTTCACTTACGCACTGAGCCTCTTCCTGCAATTTCTCTAATTGTTGAGCATACGCCCAATATGCTCCCTCCGTACAGGCTCTTCTCAAGTCTACAACTAATTGGCTGAGGCGCATTCTTCAGCCTTCTATTCTTGTTGCTCCTTTTTTTTTTCCTTCCTTCTCCTCTTGTGGAAACATGCAAGAATTGATTTTAGAGCCTCCTGTGTTATTTCTTCCAGGAAGCGATTTAGCAAATAGTTTGTTTTTCAGCAGGGGCAGAATCCACTGGTGTGTTCAAATCATACTGTATATAACTTCCAGATATGACTGACTTGTCAATGTCAGTGTTAGTTTGTTCAGACTAAATAGGCTAGGATATTAGTCGTGTTGGGAAAAGCAAGCTCCGAATTCTCCACTACCCAAGTTTGGATGGGTTGGTTTTCACTTTTCTTAGTATTATTTAATACCAAATCAGATCACCTGAGTAACATCAATTATTCACAACTTCTACAGTTTGTCCTAGAACTTTATTATGCTAATACTTTAGAAACACTTAAGAAATATTGGGAGATTCACACTGCATGATATACTGTGCTGTAGTCCCATAGACGAGGAACTTACTTTTGAAGTCTGCAGTTGCAGTTGACAGTTCTCCCCTTTAATGGATATGTTCAGATTTATTTCATCTAAATGCAACACTCACACGCCAAATGTATGTTTAAAGAGTCGTTGGTTGCTGTCATCCATATACCGGTACTTGAAACAATCCCTTCGTAGCAACTTACTGTAAAATATGGGAGGAAAATAATCCACAGTCCCACAGTGAAAAAATGCATTCTTAAAAAACACCATGTGGAGTTTTCAACTACTATCGCTACGGAGCAATGTGACGTAAATCATCCTGCTGTTGGCCTCATGCTATTCTGCTGATCAACAGTTGGCAGTGGCAAAGAATTATTACAGCAATCAATAACTCTCTCAAGGTACACATGACACACGAATAAACTTGTCTGTGTTCTCTAAAGCGAAGAAAAAGCAAAAATAAAGTGATGTGAGGAAATAAATGACTCCTTATTATATCAAACTACGCACTGCCCCGAACTACATCTTCAGTAGAGCTTAACTATATTGTGAAATGTCAGAAAAGCATTCTACAGTATTCATAAATGTCAATAGCTATTTTGTTAGAATAACTCCCGACACACATTCCTAATAGCAAATATTTCAAAACCCACAGCAGAGCATAACTAACGAAAGAAGAATGCCTGTGAACAAAAAAGAATTGATTGCAAAAGTCCTTCCGTAACCATCCAAACACAAGAAAAAAACCTCTTGCTCATTCGCCTCGCCGTCCCTCATTCTCACATACACACACACACACACACACACACACACACAAACACACACACTCCCCATACCATCACAGTCGAGTGGTTTGGCAGAGCGACAGCAGCAGCAGCAGCAGTGGTGTGGAGCTGTCTGCTGTTCTCTGTGCACTCACCTTTCACCTCCTGCCATTTTAGCCTCAGTGATTCCATTAGTGCACCTGAATACAGATGCCGAGCTCAGTCCTCGGCTTCATTCTCACCTGGCACACGAGGACACCAGTGCACCAAACGTAACAGATGAAGTATACCAGGTAGGAAAGGGGAAACACAACAACAATAAAAATCAGATACGAGGCCAATATGACAGCCGGAGAGGCGGTGCGCTGGTGTTGTTTGCTGCGTCCTGACATCATTCGTTTTCCACCTACATCACCCCTCATGTCACTTTGCTGTTTCATTCCTTCAACCACCTCTCTGTCTGTGGCCATTTTAATGTTTTTAACTTGTCCTTTTAGAGGCTACCACGACTATAAATACACTTGTGATATGCGAACCAATATACGGACCACTGAAGATGTTCACTGTTCACTGCAACAAAGAGAGTGCATCACATTCTTGTGTATGCCCTGCACATGCAACAGATTAGGGATGTAAGCAATATGAATACATTCATAAAATATGAACAGATGATGCGCTCTGAAGAGATGCAAACAGCTTTTGAAACATATATGTCCCCCCCCTCCCACCAACCGATTGACATTGCGTCATACCAGTGTTCTTCCCAGGGGTATGACACATTGATGGCTCACGCTTTTCACCTTCAGATGTTTTCCTCAGTATCGAAAGTAATCCATGTGGTTGTTGTCTACAGTGTGAGCAGAAACAGCAAGCACCAAAGACACATGACTTTCCATTGTTTGACTTGTGTTTGCTCAGGTGTTATTCTAACCACGCCAGTGGCGTAGCTTTAGGGATGGCGACGCTCAGACTGAAATATCGGTAATGGGTAGACTTCCATGAAATTTGGTCACGGATATTCATGGTTCCCAGAGGATGAATCCTATCAATGCTGGTGATCCCCTGACCTCACCAGCAGTTCAGAGTTTTCACTTTTTCACGTGAAATATCCCAACATCTACGAGATGGATTGGCACGGAGATTTGTACAACGACATTCATGGTTTTTGGACAATGAATCCCAATGATCTCCTGGCGTTTTCCTATAGTGCCGCTCTGAGGTTGTTAAATTGTTCGTGAAATGTCTAAACAAATATTGGATAGATTGGTACACATGTTCATGTCCCCATTAGTGAATTGTAATCACTTTGGTGATCTCTTCACTTTTCATCTAGTGTCGTCATCAGGTTTAAAAATTCCAATTTGTCCAACTCTTTGGATTTTAACTAAATACCTGCAAAACTAATGGCATTCCCATCAGCAACAGCTGTAAACTACTTTGTTTTTTGTGGTAATTAGCAAATGTTAACATGCTCGGGGGGTGAGCGTGCTTTACACCCAGCGTGTCTCGAGGCTTCCTTCAACGTTCATAGTTACTGTTAAGGGATAAAAAAAAAAAAAGCAGCTCCTGGAACTGAAAGAAAATTACGGCAGATATTAAAGTAGATGAGAGCGTAAGATATGTTGCAACAGGAACAAGTATCATGCGACCAGCCAGACAGTTTTTATGTACTCAGTTCAGACTTTTAAATTATGGTGAAGGTGGGGTTCAAGTGTTATTATGACTTTATAATTTGGTTCATTCAGGTACATGATTAAAATAGCATCTATACTGTATATATTAGCAGCTATATATATACATACGTATGAGAAGTGGAAATGGCAATAGAAAACAATTTAGCACTGAAAAAAAAGATTTCTAACAAATTCAGGCACAGGCCCTGTCAACTTATAAATCCAAATACAGAGACTAATGCATGTATTGTATTTTGGGGAAATAAACAGATACAGACTATAAACTTAAAATTACATCGCTCCTACAGATAATTCAAAAGCATACTTAGTTACCATATTGTAAGTTCAAATCTATAACATTACTAATAAACTTAACACTTTTGATATGGATACGCAAAATATTTTCGATATACGAAGAGAGTAACATACTCTCTCTCCCTCTATCTCTGTCTATCTCTCTCTCTCTCGCTCTCTTTCTGTCTTCCTTTCCCTGTAAAGGACGATTGGTATTCCTCCTTACCTCCTCACCAACAGCAAACATCACTCTCATCAAAGGCTCTCGTCTTTGATCAGGTCTTCAAAGAAGTGTGTCATCAAAGTCTATCAGGTTAGATATGAACTCGGAAGAGAGAGGGGGTTGGTGGTAGGGCGGGGGGGGGGGGGGGGGGGGATGCAGCTAATGCCTCAGGGTTACGGCACAAATCCAGGCAGTAACAGGTCACTAATTACTAATTACTACTGGCGCACACCAACGCAGGAGCTGCTGTTAGACGCCGAGGAGACGCAAAGCGAGGTTTCACAGAGCCGTTTAACTTACAACATTATGATACAGCAGGAGAACGCCGGTGAAATGGAGACGAGGGCAGAGATTGCTATCCTCTCTGTTGGGCAACATCTACTCTTTTATCCGACATAAACGACCCTGGTGGCGTGACATCTGCAACGTACACCAACACAGCACTGACACTGAGCCGCGTGTCAAGCGGGGGGAAGAAAAGGAGGAGGTTTTGGCTAGAAAAGAATAAAGGGACGGAGAAGAGAAATTATCTCCATAGACAAATGCCTGTATCACTTAGTGACGCCCTCCCCGACTTAAAAGAGACAAATTCTCATGTAATGTATCCATAGCAGCACATTGCATTACTCCTGTTCCCCAGTGCTGAAATATGAGTGCTATGTCACCCAAGGCTGCCAAGCTAACCGTTTGCTTAATATAGGAGGGAGCGACACAGCAAAAGAGAGAGAAAGGGAGCACTACATGGCCTGATAAAAAAAGAGAGAGAAAGAGCGATAGAGGCTCCCGAGGAATAGTGCCATCTGCATGTGAATGAGTCTCACCCGGGGAGATCTCTTTTGGAGAAATTAATGATCTCAGCAAAGCAGAACAGAGACTGTGTGCTCCGTGGAAGAAGAAAAAAAAAGGAGCGAGTCTCCCGTCAACCTGGTCTCTTTCTCCTTCCGCTCTTCGCATTCGGCCAGATATTAAACGTCCCTGGGCCTCCTCCGGCAATCCTATGCATATCCGCCTGTTTAAATATCATTATTTCAGGGGGTCCGGGAGGCATTTGGTGAAAGGGCCATAATCATAGAACAAGAAAGAGGGATTATATTTAAAGAGGGGAGTACGTTTGATACAGGGAACAAAATAGAGGAATAAAAAAAAAGAAAAAAGAAAGATCAAGGCTGCGGTCTCAGTAGCATTCACATCTAGCTGAGGGCTGGGTACCTGGGTGGTAGGATGTGAGAGTTAAAGAGCAGGAACAGGATAATAAACGATAATCAGCCCTGCTTTGTGGAAACCTCTATTTCTTACCCTGTCCCTCATTATTTCCTTTGTAGACATGCCAGTGTACTCCATGGCAAAAGTATGTCAGAATAATGCCTTTGCGGTAGGCACCTTCATCAAAGTCTCTCACTTGAAAGTTCAAGAAACCTTTTAAAAATGTCATTTCTGATGGCCATTCAATGGACTGTATAACACACTATAATGTAGTTGTAAGCAGATAGGGGTAAGCATGTATATCACATTGGAGAATTCAACATATGCATAGAAAATTTAAGCTCAAATCATATCTAATAACGCAACCTTGTCTCCTACAAAATGACGTTCCCATACACCTAAACCACATTCTCAATTACATTTCGGGGGTATTTTTCTCCCAGATTACACTTTCAGTTTTAAACGCATGGGTAACGTTGTGTATCGAAACAAAACAAAACTAAAACACAACAAAGCTGCTTGGATATGTTGAGTCAATAAAACGTCTTGGTGGGTCTAGAAAAAAGGTTGTGGTTTGGCTCAAAATAAGTATGTCTGTTGAGTTTTTTAAGTCATGGATGTAAATCAAAATAAGTCATCGTTGACCTTTAGTTTCACACGGAACAGCTGTTTCCTCACGAAGCAAAGTTGAGGCTTCAAAATGGTCGTCCCGTCACCGTGACTCCGTCCACTGCTTGTATACAGCCTGTGTTACACGCATAGAGAAATTAGAAGTTATACTTGTTGATAGATACACTTGAATTACCTTTCATTTGCTTACAACGCCATTTTAGCGCGTTACAAACATGTATGGACTACTTATAAATGCTAAATAGGCGTGGCTTAACATAAAGTGCTACTGTGACATGCTATGTGAAATACAGCAGTAGCGTGTCGTCCGAAGCTTCTTGAAGACTTCCCCTGACCATGTATGTTCTTCCAATAGCCCTACCATTCAATTTAGTCTTTGATTTCTTGTAAGTCCCTTTATTACAACAGTAGTTTTGTATGGAATTGCTCCCAGCCTTGGCTAAGTGGCTGAGGCAGCCTGCCTGACAGTAGCTCTTACAGTTTAGCGCTCACATTTGGCTGTTTACAAAGTCTAATAAGCGTGTCCCTGAGGCAGGCGATGCAGCTGCAGAGGAGGAGATTGCATTTTAGCTCCATTGTGAAGCTTGTGGTCCCCTCATCAGATCTGACAGGCAGTATGACAAGTCCTATCTGCCAGCTAGCTGATAAGTGCAGCTCGAGCTGCGCTTAGGTCTGCCTCAATCCAATCATACCAGTGAATGGCGTTCACTCGCTGCAGCCGGGCAGGACTATCCTGGCTCAGTCGCTAATACTGTAACATGCTAAGCCACGGGTGGAAAGCTAGACATGCAGAATTGTAGCGTATTGCGTTGGATATGCTGCATCGGCTTGAGTTGTGCCAGAGTTGATTTGTGTCAGTATTTGGTTTATCTAATAGGGTCTAAAAATACAGAGCATGGAGCCCAGGAGGAGGGCTTCATCTTGTATATGTGTGTTTCTGCACGCACTAAGACAAAGAAAACAGTTGATGTGAAAACCTGACAAACACATTCCACTGTTTTATTTTTAATTCTTAAACGGACTTAATAATAGATCAGCAATTTTATCAGTGTAGTAAAGTTAAATTAATATCAAAAACAATCCTGTAGAGAAAACATTGAACCTTCAGAAGTGATGTTTCTTACGAACGTTCGGTCTTTAAGAGACAAAAGAACACGCTACCTGTCCTGGTGTCCTTGACTGAACTGCAGTTATCAAACCGCCTCTGATCCAATAGAAACTTCAAAGGGACTACAGTTTTCCTTTCACTTCTAGATCACTTTCCACTCTTTCAGGTTAGAAAGTAACACAAATCAAATCGTAGCCCGCATACAAACATTTTCCCTTTTAAGTTCTATGCCTATAGCTGAAGCGTGGCTATGGAAAGAAAATGCTGTGATCTTGGTTACATTATATTTTTATTGATGCAATTTCAATTTAAGGCATACATCGGTTACACACTCTGTGTTCGGTTAGTGCATGTGTCTCTATGTATGTAAATGCGGTGCAATTCTATCCCAGCAAACCTCGGTCAGTCATGCCGACAATAAGGCTTCGTAGAGAACCAAGCCAAGTCCAATTAACAAGGCCTGTTACAATCTTCTGTTGAAAGGAGCCACATACTGGGCCTTCATTTGGGACTATAACAGCAGACATGTAATGTGCACTGACAAATGGTGTTTACGACTTCCCCTCTGTTTTTGGAATGACAGGGAGGTGACAGAAAAAAAGAACTGGCAAATTCTACTGTAACATTTCCCTCTGAAATTACTTGAAACTCATTCATGTGCCAGACTACTAATGAGGAGATTTTGTAAATTGACAACCATTGTAGAAACTTATTTCGACAAGATTTTCTAACACAACACCTTAAAAGAAAACACTTCTCTTAGCTTATGGCACTTATGAAAAAAAACAAAAAACATAGTATCTAATGATACCATACAAATGATTTTATTCTAAGATAGAAAAAGTCATTTGGATCAACAAATAATTAATGTAACTATGTACATCATCATTTGTTTAGGATCATTAAAAATACATAGACTGTTGATGACAGTATTTGTGATAGCAAATAATTAATTAGCAATTTATCAGAATTATTTATAAATTATTACCATTGACTAAAAGCTTATGGAAGACTTGTCGGTATTATGAAATGTTGGCACAACATATCTAAATGTCACCTAAACATCTGTTTGGATCCTCATGCATGCTTTTATAAGTAGTTAAATGTTAAAGTAGTGTTCAACTAAAAATAGCCTGAATCTATAGAAATAGCTGAATATATTTTTTTAGTCCTTGTGAAAGCGTATGGTCAGTTGGAAATTGTAACAGTGAAAGTAGTGGGCTTGTGTTCCGTGTGGTTTGGCAGTCAATCATTCATATGCCTCCTCAGAGTTAGCAGTTTAACACCAAGCCTGTTAAAATGCCCTAGCAGCTGTCAATCTGGCTGCTATCCTGGCCTTGTTAGAACCCAGATAGTGAGAAGGGAGGATTGCATCGTCTGATACATAACACACCCCCTGTATACTAACAAGTAGACAGTGTATATGCATTGCATTTCGAATAACAACACTCTAACGAGAAGCATGCTGCGTAGCATGTGCATCACTGTGAGGGCAGATTGACAAAACAGCGAAACAGTCAATTGGTCAAAGGGTCAAGTGCAGATAAATGAAGGCAGCCATAGAGAGATTACTTAGTATTCATGTCAGGGAGGCTGACACACAGAAGACTTGGAGGGAAATACTCTCAGTTTTCAGTGGGAGCTAGCTGCAGGCTTTCTAATAAAGATAGGAGCCTATGGAACCCTTACAGGTCAAAATGCCATGTGGATCAATCAAAGCACACAGCCCATGCTCCCCCTGGCAAGTCCACAGGTGGTACAAACTCAGAAACATAGTGTAGGAGTCCGAATTGCAGAGCCAAGGACACCCTATAATTACCCTTTAATCTTTGCCCTGCCCAGGCTAACAGCAGTGTCTGTGCTTGAAGGGCAAGGCTGACAGTTTTCTCATAGGGGTCAAGATTCCTGCCACCTGCCCTCAGATCGTACACATGAAAAGGGTCCTTTTCAGAGGCGGGTAGGGATTCATACCTTCATATCCTCCTGGGTTGCAAGAACCTTATTGTTGCTGTCTTCATGGAACTCAACTTCAAAGTGGAGTTAAAGTAGTATTAATCTAGTTTAGTGACTTCACTGTGACCTCAACATATTTTAAATTCCTTTTATCATCAACAGCATGTGTTAAATTATTCATATACCACATTATATTGCTGCTACTGCACAGTGTGCCAATGTTGTTTTCTGATATGGTATCAGTATAATATTATGGGGACAGTTTGAATTGTAAATCAGCATTTCCTCTTGGATTATATTACACTTTGTTTTGCCAGCTCAGTCTGTGTGTCCCATCCAGAGGTTGAGATTTTCAGTTGGCTGTTAAATGTGGTAAAACTACAGATGAGCAGAAGATGAACACTGTCAGCAGAGTATTGAAAATACTTTTGGACCAAATGAAGAGACATGCATTAAACCTGCATTATTTTCTAATGACCAGCAGCGGACAACTCGTCTGGTTGCACAAAAGGTCTGATTCTATAGTTGTCTATGAGTGAATGACCCTACTTCTAACTTGATTAATTACCTCAGTTATCAATGTAAACATTAGTTTATGGCCTCAATCACTATTTTCAAGTATTGTTCAATACAGCACGATGTTAATTTTAGAGTAAAATAGACGATAAAGCAGGGTATGCTTTAAGGCGTGGCTACCTTGTGATTGACACACATTGTCTACCACACGGTGTTTTCCATCTTCAACCTTAACCCTTTCACAGTGTGTTTTCAATTCATGAAAGTTAATTGTAATACTTTGCTCACCTAAAAATGTGTTGTTCAGCATTAGCTTGTAACTCCATAGCTCCATCCTCTCATCTGGTTGCAGAAAAACAAAGATGGCGAAGTCCAAAATCGAGGTTTCAAAACCGTAGTTCACGATCCAATGTGTGTTGTAGAGGGACAACGTCCACTTCTTATCTACAGTCTACTGGGACAGTTTTGTATCTTCGATGGTAAAGTTGAATATTTTTGTTTCTCTTTGTCAGGGACCAAGATGGGAGGCACGAGCAGTCAAAGGTGAAAATCGATATCGATGATAAACAAATCGATAATAAACAAATAAATCAAAACAGGATATTTAGTCAATCAGTTTATGCTTAAACATTAACAAAAAAAAAAAAAAAAAATTTACCAAACAATCTAGTATACTCTAAAGAAATAAACTAAATCTCTAAAATACAAATCTCAATCCCCCCTCCTCAGAAAGAATTAATGATTGTCAAAAATAATTAAATATAATTATTAATTTTATTAATTAGTATGACTTCATTTACATCAAGCCACCTCAGAGGTGGCACCAACTTTGAAACAATGTAAAACGATAGCCAGCTAATGTAGTCTCTTAAAATATACTGGGCATACTACTATACTAAATTAATAAAATAATTATAAACAAAATGACCATATCATCAGCTAGGTTGAATGATTTTGGAATTATTTGATAGTAGAGGTTTGCAAAACTCACTCTTGTACAACATTAAACAAATCAGCATCTATATTCCAAAAGCATTTATTAATAATGTAATAAATTTCAAAAGACAAAAGATCTAACACTAAGAAATCAAAAGGGAATATGTACACAAATGTGAGTGTGTGTGCGTGTGTGTGTGTGTGTGTGTGTGTGTGTGTGTGTGTGCATGTGCGTGTGAGCCTGTCAGAAATGTGTGCACGGTCCTGTGACCGTCTCTTCGCGCTCTGCGTAGGCGTGCACGAACGTGTGTCGAATGATGCGGGAACTTTGAGTCCTTATCCCTATGTGTGTCGTCGTGTTAAAAAGACGAAATCACAAATTATTGTGAGATCGTAACGTGTACGGTAATGGTGTCGGGTTAAGACGAAGGTTAGTGTGCATGTGACTCTGTCTGCGTGTACAACACTAACACATCACCTGGGGAAACAGCCCAATGTTACCCATTAGCCCAATACAACAGATAACACAATACAGTTCAGTGAATAAAAACCAAAGCAACACATATTCATACAGTTACAACAGTATAGCATGTCTATGCTTACTTAGCCATGTATAGTTAATGTATACTAAATAATATACTATGCCCAGTGGAGGTTCAGTTCGTGAATACAAAGGCTACTTAGAGAAAGTCCATTGATCAGAGAGTCGATGCTGTGGGCTGCGGTGGCGTGCTTTCTGCTGGGCCGATGCCTCAGGGAACAGCGGTGGCAGCGGGAGGGTCCGTCGAGGGAAGAGACGTGCAGGAAAGAGAGAAAACACATGGCTGTGTTTTGGTTTTATCGGCTGAGACAACTAGACACAAAGGATCGTTGGAAATTGAGTCCAAAAGCTCAATATCCATACTGTGAGGATCCCAACATGTATGTACCATGTGAATGTCATTTGCATAAGGTCAAAAGATAAAATGAACCATATAAGGGCCAGTATGTAGTATTTAGGGGAATCTATTGGCAGGAATCTAATATTCATAACTATGTTTTCATTGGTGTATTAGGTAATCACCTGAAATTAAGAACGGTTGTGTTTTCTTTAGTTTAGAATGAGCCATTCATGCTTTCTTACCGCCAAATCCTGCACTCTGTCCCTTTAAGTGTAACTGCAAAGAAAAGTTGAGTTTTTTGTCACAGCATCTTGAAGTCCTTAGGAATTAGCAGAGGGAAAGAGTGTTTCCTGGACATGTGGTGGAGGTGCGATGACACCCTGCTACTCAGCCCACCACTGTTAGGAATGACCTTCACCATTAACAGTACATGTGTTTCTGCTCATGTTGGCCTCCTGCTCAGGTGGCCCAGTGGCTTAACACTTGGCAAAGCATTGCAGGAATAATATTGAATACTTATGACAGCCAGTGTATGCAACAACTTCTTTCAAATATGCATCATCCGCATTGCAAAGCAAAGCCCCACTATTTAGAGTTATAAATGGTTCTTTTTCCACTAAAGACGTGAAACATATTCCCTCCAAAAAGAAAAGAAAAAAGTTTGAGGCTGCATAAACAAAATACAATGAGAAAGAAGGTTCTTTGTGTATGCATGAAACCAGTTCACAACATACACAAGATAATCCTGGCTCTAGTTACGCAGTTACACACGGATGTTGCCATTTTTAAGACATAACTCGTCCTCTTTTTGTTGATAAGGCAGCCCACGATACTCATAGTTACACAAGGTATCGTATAATTAATTTAGAACGGAAAAAGAAAGTGTGTAAACGTGGTACTGCATTATAAGTATCAGGACAGGACGAGTTGTCAATGCCTGCAACATCGCAACTAAACATCCAGTCTATCTCCGTAAAAAACATCTGAATCGAGAAGTTAGAAAGTTTGAACGATGACGTAGTATTTTTCATCACTTATTGATGTACTAATTTACCGATCGACTGGCCTCTCCTTTATGAGGATGAGCTAATCTTATGTAGACCTACATAAGAACAACCCAAAAATATATATTTTGGACTGAGAGTGACTGATCCAGCTGTCCCTGAAGACCTGCAAGAGGACAGAGGGACAAAATAGTTTTTTTGTTTTTCTTCTGAATCTATATTTAGATAAATACATTAGCATAATTAGCATTTAAGTACTTTTTAAATTCTATTCCTATTAATTATATTTCTCTGCTTTGTTATGTAGGGCATGTTTTCTATGCTGTTGCTGCTGATTGCCTTCCCTTTTCAAGCCCAAACAAATGAGTATAGTATCTAAGATGTAGTGTATAGATGTAGTGTATATAGTTTTTTGCTTTGCCCTATTGTACATCATAATCTGTTTGTATTGTTTTGTTTTATTAAAATTCCTTCTAATGTGCTATTATGACACTGGGTTTATTGGACACTTATAAAGACTTTGCACATAATTTGCATTTTCCATGGAGCTGTGGAGCTGTGGGTATTCATGCGAGCCTGAAAAACAAAATGGCCATTTATTAATATCTCACTAATCCGTCAGTAATGACAAACTTGTGCTTTAAGATCAAATAAATAAGGCATTCTTTGATAAATAAAAAAAAAAAAAAGAGATACTTACATCATAAGCATGCTAACCACCCATGTATACATACTTCTTTTAATGAACATATAGAAAAAGCATCAAAACCTCAGATGCCCGTGAGAACACACGCAATTCAAAGTTTTAATCTCTGTTTTTAGAAAAGAAGACATAAAAAAAGCTGATGTGCTTGACTGGAATTGAGTTAACTAATCCCTGATCATCTAAAATATAAATATAAATGTTTGACTCGAAAAAAAAAAGGTCAGAGAGAGGCAATCTGAGGTTCTTTTGTTAATAATGTCATCTCGCATTACGGTTACCATTAGGCATTTTGTCTTGGATGTATCTGTGTTTTTGCCTCACGGAATGGCTCACAGATATCCAAGACATCATAGAACTGATGCTAAATGATAAAAATAAAAAGGGGAAACAATATCCTGGTTACATTGATATTGAAGAATATTATCCAATACATGGTGTAGTGCCGTGTTTGGTAGTGAAATAAGACATACAGTATATACCTGTATGATTATAAACAAAGAGTGAGTAATAACTGACATTGTTCTATTTGGTTTTTGGAGACAATTCCTATTTTTCTCTGCACCCCCCCTGATTATTCATTTCAATCCTCCCTTCAACTCTTTGCAGTGATTAAGTAAAAGCAATCAGATCCTCCTCAGTGCCGAGACATGTCAGCCAGATCAATAAAAATGATAAACTCTTAATGAACGCCACTCTTCATCCCGTCTAATTCCAACACTCCTGCTCGTGTGAAAGCCTCGTGCACAGCAATACCATTTAATATTTATTTGCACGCGGCGAAAATCAATAAATAGATTTTAAATAGAGCGGGAAGACAACCGTTTGCCCTTTATCACTCTTTTTAATGAAGGCTTTAGTCCCTTTGGAGATGGGAGGGGAATTTTTTTAATGGAATGAAATGCATTTTTGGATAAAGAGAGAGTGGATTGAACTAGCGTGTGTGTGTGTGTGTGTGTGCGCACGTGTGTGTGTGTTTGTGTGTGTGTGTGTGTGTGTGTGTGGGTGCGTGTGAGTTCACACGTGCACGTAGCTTTAGCTGACACTGTTTGCTGCTACACAGAGAAGGAGAGAAAGTCTGAATCAGGGCTTTCAGTAATCAGTGTCACATTGTCAGGGAGGCTGCCTTTGACTAATGAGAGGTGCTGACAGCCTGGCTGCATACTCCCTCGGCTCTGCTGAGTGGGACAGATCTGTTGCAGGGTCTTTGTCAGGTTCATTCTCCCTCTGCTCCTCTCCCTCTCTCCCTCTGCCTCTCTCTCTGTTTCCCTTCTTTTTCTCTTCTCCGAGTGTCAGGGAGAGCAATGACCGGTGGTCAGCCCCAAGGATACCTCCTGGCATTCCACATGGTGACAAATTGACCATCGGGGACAAGGTGCCCCAAAATTGCCTCGAAAATGAAGGGGTTTGGAATGTTCCATCCTCCCCATAGGATCGGAAACTGCAGATCTTGTCGGAACGGCGAAGACAGGAAAGCGAGGGGGAATGTCACAATGTCAAAAAATAAGCAAAATAGGAAGGGAAAGGTAGGCAGGGCCAATATCAGAGCTTAGTGAACCTAGGATTGATAGAAAAGGAAAAAGCCTGTATTGAACAACTGAGGTGACATAGTCATCCATTCAGCATGTTGTGTGTCGAAGGCCAAAGGATGAATCTCTCCATGACATTGTGTGTAGCTCAGCTAAAAAGGCAGTACAGATTACCTCTATGGGGTTTGGATTAACTTTTTAAAAAAAAATCACAAAACCACCAACTGTGTGCAAGTTAAGCATTTCCTAAACATAGATGTTCCCTGTGAATCCCAGATTCTACACAGTGAATGTGACCTTGGCAGCAAAATATGTTTGAAGAGAAATAGATGTCAGACCGTAAGCGATACTCGCTCTCTCCTGCAGTTCTAGAGAGCTTTGAATCTGTGAGCGTATGATAACAGAAAGATTGAACAGGGTCGTCAAAGAGATTCAACGTTAGAGGGTCAAGTCGGATCGATACTGCAGGTATTAACTGATCATTCTTGTTTACAGTCGAGAGGAAGCCATCTGCGTGTTCGTGAAGCACATGGGGTCGATGGAAACAAAGTTAGAGTGCCTTAAACATTCCCCACCTGGACATGTCACTCATGAAAGTGATTTGTTGGCGCATCATGTAGACCACTGTTTAGGTTATATTGCTGGCTCTAAGGTCTTTCTCTCTGTTGAAAAAAATGCAGTTACCATCCACAGCACATTTGTCAAGTCTGCTCCCAGCGTTAATCTGACAAACACACATTTGTTGTGTGTGTGTGTGTCCCTCTGAAAATATTCCAAGTTTAAAACATCCCCAACACCAATCAACACCAATCAAAATGCCAGAAGCAAAGGGGGCAACGCACACAGGTGCACTGCCAAGCGGTACAGTATGTGTTCACATTATGGGTGCTTTTCTCACTCTAAGCTGGCTGTCTTCAGTCAGGCCTACCTTGGAGCTAATCAGGCCGTCTCAGTTCCTTAGATGCCTCCCCTGGGACAGCACAGCCACCAGCATACTTAATTGGTTCATTTGTTCCGTCATGTTTTGCTGAGCAGAGACAGAACGGGAGGAAATGCTGCAGTGGAACCATTGTCTCCACGCTCGTCTCCAAGGATAAGAGAAAGTGACACATGAATGCTCTCCCAGATAGATAAATAGAAGAATGGAAGTTAGATAAAGTGTCTAATGAAAGGATGAAGGCAATTCATTTTCTAGCTGCGGGGCGAAGGTCCTGCTTGATTTAATGTATGTCCATAGACTGAGATAAGTTTAACATGGAGAATTGAACAGTGGGGAAGACATACTCAGTCTGCTACTGAGATTAAATCGCTCTGTCTTTGTCTTTCATTGTCTTTACCTGTATTCACCACACCCGCAAATACAAATACACATACTGTATACACATGCAGGCACACAGTGCAACAGAAACTCCCAACCACAGGTACTTGTACCTCAGCGTGTACTTCTGCAGTTGGTAGCGGGTGGCAATATTATAGCATAACTCTTGCTGTAAAATGTAAATGATTATTTTTTTTAAGTTTATACCCATATGTTGAGTCAGCTGTAACACCTGAACAGTATGTGTTGTAAGAGTGTATGAAAACTAGTAAGCAAGTCAGCAGTCAGAGAAGTCTAAAACATGTCGCATAATGGTAATCGAGACATGGATAAAATAGATAGATAAATGTATGAATAACAAAATTCAAATAGGTAAATGTAATGGATAAGAGGTTATCTAAAAGTAATGGATATATGGTTGAAATAGCTGCAGGTAGTGGATAAAAGGTTAGCTAAAAGTACCTATAAACAATTAAAATAGATAGCTAAAATGATTGAAATAGCTATACGTAATGGATAACTCTAAAAGTTGTCTAAAAGTTTATGATACACGTTTGAAAAGTGCAGCCACTCCAAGTGGTAGTAGTACAAATGAAAACTACATATGCAAAAAAAGGAAAGTACATTAGCCCTATTTTAGCTTGATTTCAAGATATTCTGGATAACTTTTAAGGCTCACTCTGGACTTGCACCTAAGTATATCTCAGATCCTCTGACGCCGTACATGCCCGGTCGCAAACTGAGGTCTTTCACAGCGTTTGTGGCCTGAATTGTTGCTTGTACCTTTAAAATACTTTCTTAAAACCCATTTAATATACAAAGGCATTCTGCTAATCTTTATTTTATTGATTATTTTAATTATTTAATATTGTTTGATTTTACTTATTGTACTTTTTCTCTGTTGAGAAAATTGCTATATACATAATGTTTATTATCATAATAGTTATTATTACACAACATTAGTTTTGAATTATTGTGACAATATCCAATTCTCTCAAATATATATATATATATATATATATATCTCAAATAACATCCAGTTTACAGGTTGTAGGGGTACGTCAGACAAAACAGGTTAGAGAGCAGCGCTGTGCAGTGTATTTCCTCAGCCATTATGAAAGATTATGTCCTATATCGAGCAAACCTGTACACAAAGAAACACACAAGCAGAAGATGTTAAAAATGTTTCACTTAAGGTGGCGACATATATGAGACAGTTACTGCATTATAACACAGTCGCATAGAAAGCATAGTGCACACTGCATGTGCTCCCCAAGCTTATCACTTCCATCTGATGAATGAGGTAGATTGGATTGGGAGGCAGGCATGGGGAGAGAAAAGGGGTGGAGGGGAAGTAGAAAGGGAGGGGACACCATGCAGCTTAATTCTCCCATGCCTGTCCCTAAGATCATCTGCCGCGATTTTCCAACATAAAATAAAGATAGATAAATAAAACCCAGAACCATACTGAATGAATAACAATGAAAAACCATAAAGGCTTCTGGGCATCTCCAAGTAATTTATTCACCATTTGCCAGAATACCTGGAGCGAGAACAATTCGGTGGAATTGAAAGATGAAAAAGAAAAAGAACATTATGTTGTAGTAGATTGGTATAAAATTACATCTGCCATTAACTCTAAGGATAACGCTACCATGGTAATCAAATGATGCCTCATCAATATTGATGATTATGTGTTAGAGGGAAAAACAATGGCACCTGATTCGTGCTAGTATGACACGTAAGAGCCTTATTTTTTTAATATACCGTCTGAGAGTTTTGCTTGATCGGAGCAGATTTGACACCAGATTTACGGCTCCCAAACTACGATACATTTTCTGGAAATGCCACCTGCTCACATCTGCAAATAAATATGTACAGTACTTGAAGCTTGTCATATGTAATGATGGTAATTGCAGGGCCACACACTTGTTGATGTCGATGAGTCTGTCTTCTGAAACGAGTGCTGTTCATCCTCTGCAATCTGGAGGCCTCTTGTATGAAACATTTCAGATTTGCTTGACATTCAGTCCACAGCAATCAGTCAGATAGGCCCTAAGTAAGATTACCCACGGATCAACCTGTCAGCTCGCTCTGTTCAGCTTGTTTCTTGATCTCTAATACTAATCGGGTTCATTTGAGGCAAACCAGAACTCAAAATAAGACAAAAAAGCTTTACAAAAATTAATTTTTTTAAAAGAGCAAAGAAACCACTTCTCCTTCTTTATCTTCTCGCGTGTCTTTCCTTGTCTTATCTGCACAATAACTAAATTCAAACCTGAAGTTTAGTACTGTCAGTGGAGAAATGACACAGTCTGCACGGCACAGGGCTGCAGAGCATGATGATAGCTAACACACTCACACAGTGACAGATGGATCAGTACTAACCAGCAGACACCATTAAATTGAACCTTGTGGTGTTGAGTGGAGTAGCTAGTGCAGCGAACAGGACACCTCCACCACTACTCATAGAGGAAAGCGCTGTCAGCCGGCTCTTTAATGACCACTTACAGCAGAGGGATGGGCAGAGTCCAGCTTGCACTATCCCACCTCCAGCAGGAGTTATATGAAGATAGAGCCAGTCTTGGCTTGTTGCCCCTGCCGTCACAGTCTCTGAGTCCGCTTTGCAAGTCCCACGTCTGGGCAGAAAGATGGTGAGGGCTGGGCCTGGTGTTCAGAGGCTGAGCGGGGTCTGGAGAAGTGCTGAGTTATACTCCAGAGGAGCGCTGGTAAATGGAGGCAGGTCACCTGGACATCTGTTTCTTGTGAGCAGAAGAGATGGGGGAAAAAGAGAGGAATTAGTACGAGGCAAGGGGGAGGGGGGCGATGTTCAGATGCTTCCTTGCATATAAATGGCTGCCGTACAGTAGCTTTGCTCACAGACAGATCTCTTACTCGCACATCGTGTTACAAACTGCTGTGGAATACAAACTACTTCATGCAAATTAGGGCCACTGAGTGCAGAGCCGCACATTCTACAGCGTCCCACCTTTAGCATCTTGCAACCAATCTGCGTCATGCTGACAGACCATATCTTTCTCTGTGCCCTCACTAAAACCAGGAGAATGTCACGCCGCTCACATTACTCTCACAAAGATGGATGCTGCAGCAGCAACATTGCACGGGCTGCAGCTCAATGACTTTGCTAACCTTTTGCACCAAACCGAGCCTGCAGCTAGTCGACACAATGCTTATTTTAGCAGATATTGTCGAGCAGATAACTAGGGCTCTCAAAACCTTTTCGCACACACTATACTCCAAGGACAATGTTCAATCTGTCAGAAACTCTAGATTTACGCTGCAGCACCTGCATGAAGTGTTTTGTTTTATGTGTGCATGATGTGGCAAAAATAGTAGTGCTTGTGAAGATTATAATATGAAGGATTACTTATTTTATAATAAATTCTACTCGGGTGTATTTGGGACTGAGGGATGTTTTATTGTTGTTGTTTGTGTGTGTGTGTGCGTGTGTGTGTGTGTGAGCACACACCTGGCTTCACTGAAAAGGATATTCCGACAAATGTTTTAGGATTTCCGGTAAAAGAAGTGATCTGTGGGAGCCTAGTTAGTGATCGATCGGGTGTTGTCGCAGTGACACTGACAGATTTGTACTTTTGTGTCTTTGAGACCCGCACGCACGTATACACCACACATTGTACAGTTTGACAGAGAGCCAGAGACCCTGCAGTCTGGGAAAACCAGACAGGAGGGAGATAAAACAGCCAAATCCCGCTGGAATATAGTGTTCAATTGAACTACAACAGCAGTTTGAGGCTCAAATCAAATCAAAAGTACATACACAGTACATTCCTGTCTACAGTGACAACTGACATTCATATTGAATGTATGGGCAGTGCATATGGGAATAGCAGAATGAGAATCCACTGTAGAAAAGCAGAGCACATGCCAACGTATCACAGTCTCCCGCTCACTATTGGAGACATGGGATCAGACAGGGAATAAAAACGATCGTCTAGTACTGCCGAACATGACTGATTGAAAGGAGATGCGATATAGTTGACCTTTTTAACTGTCCTTCAAGTCAGTTCCCTTCGAGTTGACAACCTTGAATTATACATAGAATGAATGTGTATATCACATTTAGTGGGCTTAGTTTAAGCCCCCATTGCTGCCTTAGTTTGTTTCCAGTAGTGAGAAAGGCAGAAGAGGAGAAAAGACTCCCGTCTGCTTATGATAAGGTAGCTGAGTGCAAAGAAAAGCTGCTATATTGGCTTATTACACTTTGCGGAGCAGCTATCCTGCGCTGGACTTTGAGGACTTACACCTGGTCTTATCACTAGTATGAGCCAGCATGGGTAGGACAGGGGATAGCGAGGCCTGATCCATCCCCTGCCTCGAGACCCTATCTCTGGGAAATGCCACACAGACGTGGCCTTTCCGCTGGAGGCCACATGGTGCAGACCCTGCGGCACCAGATCCCTTTTGAAAAGGAAAAGCTATCTTATAATGGCAAATTCTGTCACAAAGCTGTGTTCCCCCTGAGAAAGATAATGCTTTGCTGTTCTGTACCCGTGGCGTCACTGACTGAATCTCACATCTAATGACAAACAGCAGGAGATAGGCATGAGTTGGAGGCAGTGAAACTCTGATTTAAATTGGCACAAGTGAGACAATTCAGGTCATGATGGCCATGAATCTGCGGTAATGAAGTCATCAGCCAGCCACAGCAGTTTGATATAAACACAGATGCCTTTCATTACTCTACAAAGCTGTGGCATACTTTGGGATATCACACATTGCACTTTTTGCAGACAGGTAAAAAAAAAAAAAAAAAAAACGTCTAACAGCCTCTCTTGAACAAGTCCTTGGAGTGTGAATTTCGTTTCAAATCCACATAAAGTTCGCTCAGGGTCTACACAAATGAGACTGTCTCTAGGGAAGGTGATTGGCTGGAGATTGCAGTGGCAAGGGTTCCCACTGAGGGACGAATGTACGATGGGGCCCTGAGGGGACTGTTGGAGGAGGGCGTTTAGCCTCCAAGTGGCCCCCTGTGGTAACTCTATCTCAGGGGTGGTGGGGGGCCCTCAGCTGGGGCTAAGTGGAGGTGTGTAAGTCAGTGTTCTTCCCCTCCGGCTGTACAACCTCCCCAAGCTGGGAAATAGAATTAGTGACTGATGGTTTTGGTTCCTTTCCTTGCTTCCTCTCTTTGCTGGGTGGAAGTACTTTGTGTCGTACGTTTGAGATAACCTTGAAGAGCGACAGATAAAAGTGGCACCTGGGTGGGAATTATATTACTCAGCGGGAAGGCCTGTTGTAATCTTTGCACAAGCTTACAGCCGCAGTACAAGCTTCACAAACATAAAGTATTTCACAATTTTCAGGGCATTTTAAATCATGAGTATTGTTGTTGGTATTATTGAATAGTTCATTAAACAGGAACCACATAGGATGAAAACATACATTTCCAAGAAGTCTGAAGCACTGCACAGAGATCATTTATTTTGCTGTTTGTGTCACAACCACTGTCCAGAGTGCTGATTCAGGAGCTGTCCAGGGTGCTCCCCACCAACAGACTTCCAGCCTGCTGGTGGGGACTGTAAATGCAATACTTTGCTCTTGTCATTTGTGTCGCCTAGTATCACTATACACTCAATTTCTAGTTTGTACACTTAGCTAAAACTAACACAGTCTAATACAACCCGTGCAATAAATCCTACCTTAATGGAGGTTATAATGTTCAGATTTCGGTTGAAACTGATTGGTGGAGTGGTGTTGATTCAACTTCATGAATATTTAGAAGGGATGCGTCGTTGTGTGGTACTGTTGAACTGTGTTGCATTACATATATGGGGGTGGACAAAATTATCCAGCAGTAATATGCATTACAGTTAAACAGCACCACAAGCTGCTGTTTTGCTTCTCCACACTTAATACAAACACTTGATTATGATGGGAATGTAGAATATGTGTTAACATTAGGCTGTTTCCACAAGGAAACACAATGCTCAGCACAGCTGGGAGTGGGAGGTGATCATAACATAATAATACCCCCCCCCCAGGGAAACATAGAATCAGAGTCTACAGGTGGATGCTGGGAAGGAGGTGGGGCTTATCAAGAGTAGTAAGTACAACCAAATGCTTTTTTAGTGAAAGGGTTAAAGTTCTAAGATGAAAACACAGAGAGCACCCAAACCATTGTAGCGACCTGTCAATCTCAAGGTAGCCACGCCTTAAAGCATACCCTGCTTTATTGTCTATTTTACTCTAATGTACAATAACAGCCTCACGCTGTATTAAAGGCTGGAAACTGGAAACTGGAAACGATTGGAAACTCATCAGGAAAATGTTTACTGATAAAATAGATACTAATATGTGTATCAAGTGAATAGTTGAGTCATTTTTTCTCATACACTTCAATGAAATCAGAGCTTGTTTTTGCAACCAGTGGAGTCGCCCCCTGCTGGTTATTAGAGAGAATGCAGGTTTAAAGCACTTCCCTTTTCAGACCCGGTGGTTGTAGAGCTTGGTAGAGTTTCCCATTCACCTGGACAGCAGCTCTTTCAACATTACAAGGAAACCCTAGCTCCCTTTCTCTCTCTGACATTGGTCAATCTGGCTGTTTCGCAAGTCAAAATTGAGTCAAAATGCACTTTTTCATTGAAAGGAATTGAAAGCAATTTGTGGTGTGACCATAACATGACGGGACAGCTCGGCGGTAAATGGAGGCACAGTCGTTTAAGGAGTCCACCAACTGTTATACTGGTAACCGACGAATCTGCAGGTGAGGATTGGTGTGACAAGAAGTCCCCCAAAGACTCTTGTAGCACATTCATGCACATTTTCATTGGGCACAGAAATCCAGGTGAGGAGCCAAAGCGACAGAGCCCCATGAGGGCTCCACCTGTGATCATAACGATTGTATCTCTCAACCTATGTGGCATTGCATTTGCCTCACAGTAAACAGGGTTTGACACTGTTGCTAAACTAATGTTTCATCAGGCACTTGATCCCACCAGGAGAGTGAGGGTTCCACTAATGCACTTTGACATTGCTATATAGGAACATCACGCTTCATCTCCTGCTTACAATAATGTATGTGAACTCATGAACATTACAGATTCACAATTTATTTGCATCACTGCCGTGACCATGGATACAGGGACAATCTACATGACATGTATACCAAGTTTAGTTTGGGTGCAGGAAAAGATTGTTCAACTGAAAATAGAATGCCGCTGAGTGTGATATTATTGTGATATAGGCTGTAGATATGAGTGATATCATTCTTTTTTGCATTCACAAAATGTCCGCTAATTAAAAAAATAATAATAATATGATGCAATATGTACAAGACCTGCTCCCAAAATCAAAACATTTGTGGTGCTGTAATTCTGTCTGGAGAGAAATGAGATCAAATACAGATCTAGCATATGATTAGATGGATTGATTTCCTGTTAAGACTCTGCTCCCTAATGCCCTTATGAATCAAGTATAACACTACAAACTAATAAACAACCAAAGTCGTTATTTGATTCTGTCTGTGCGGGTGTGTAATAGCAAGACAGAGGGCTGAATTCTGGAAACCCTGATACATTTGATACTTCCTGTCAGACGTGGAGATCAGTCTAAAACTGAGTGGGATGAAGATAACAAGGTAAGGCAATGGACTGGCATCACGCCACTTCATCTTTCACCCTCTGTCTTTTTCCAATCTCTCTCTTTCTTTACTGTATCATTCTCTTTCACGGCTCTTATCTCATCATCTATCTTTTTGTCAGCTTTTCTCCCTTTTTTACAACGCGGACACATCTGTTCAGCCCTTCCACTGCCACTGTTGTGCGGTGAAAAATGTTCCCTTAAGCCCTGAGACATCAGAGAAGCCAAAAAGCAGGACAATAAAAGAGAATATATGCTAAGGAGCATTCCAAAGGTTCTTAGCCACCGCCCACAGATAGGTGTTAACATCGTTCTCCAATGTTGGAAACATTCCCCCGACAAGGTGAAGTGATAAAACCCTCTAACTTCACTTTTCCGCCACTGACTGATTTACAGTGGTTCTGCTTATTGTAGTTGTCCGGATCACAAAGCACCATGACTGGATTAGAATGGCAGTGAAGATTATTTTAACTTTAAGAAAGTGTACTTTCACAATCAATATCACTTCAGCAGTGTTATGAAATAGGAATGATTCTCGGGGTTACAGGTCATCGTACTAATGTACAAGGGACCACTTTACAGCACAATTCAACCTCGTTGGAGAAGCGCCTCTTCTTCTTTATCTGATGAAAAGCGATTAGGCAATACGACACCTTTGCCATTCCTTAATGCAAATCCTCCATTCAGCCCAATTAGCCTTTCTTCCAGAGCGCACACTTCTATTCAAGCTGTCAGCTGGAGGAGCATTAGCCTTCACAACCTTTGTTTGTGCTCGAGGCCCAAAAAAAAGGAAGTGCCTCTCTCTCAGTCCCGGCTATTGACTGCCAGACAAGCATGAAGGATTTCATAATGATAAGAAGTGCCTCTCTGAAGTCTGGGACGGAAGGGTGACAAATGTGTCAAAAGCGAAAATGTCACAAAGAAATACTTGGGTATCTAAGTTCCAAAAGTTCATGGAAGTACACTCAGTGTTGCGTAATGTGTAAGTGTATGATTCCAGTTATATAAAATGCCTTATAAGAACTCTACTGTACTCTATCATACTGTGCAATGCATTACATAGCTCTTCATAGTAATGTGATTACTTCTTTCAGTAACAAGTAGTGTAAGGTAACGTTAGTCGCTAATCACAGTAACACTGATCTGGTGACTGTTAGCTTCGGGGGAAGCTTTTCTTCCCATACAAAGTTATCTGGTTGAGCCGTAAATAGGATCGAGTACAACAATTTACTTCCTGACGTATATCGCTGATAAAACACATTATATTCATTTACATGATAAACACATTTATTTATAATACTCATCTGATACCACACCCCCTGCAGTTATTGTGAAAGAGAAGTGTGCGACAGCAAGAGGGGGTCAGATGTGCAGACCTCGCGTGTGCCACTCATGTAAAGATGTAAAGTGAACTGCACCCTCACTTGCTGAGTCAAAATGCCTTCAGGGGCTTCAAAAAAGGGTAAAAAGAGAACAACAAACCGAAAGGAGCAGAAAGGTGACGGCTAAATCTTCTGCTGAAAAGAAAGACTGAAAAAGCAGCAGGTACGTACGTGGCAACGTTGTTGGTGGTGGTCTATAATTCCTAATGGCTGGCTTGGAAATAGGACTGCGTCTTCTAGGAATTCTAACATTGATTCAAGATTCAATATTCAATCGTTTCAATTGATTTATATAATGACTTGTTTTTTTTCTTCTTAACTGGCCACACATGAGCCTACATACAATCACTAGGGCTCAGCTATCTGTTGGTCAGGCATCTTACAGGCAAAAATACAAAAGAAAACTAAAGTAAATATTATTTGTCTGAGAAAGAAGAGGAAATCATTACACTTGCATACATAGTTTATGTGGAGTTTGCCAGTTCTCAGTAACCATTCTTGTTGACATATAAGTATCATTTTAGATTCAGCATACATTTGTTCTGTTTAACTGAAACTGAATTGACGATGAAGCCACACACACGCACACACACACACACCGCGTGTTGTAAATCCTGGATTTGAGCTGGTGTCTGGTGTTTCCATCATGAATGCTTTATTCCTGGCTGTGACCTTGTCAGCGCTTTGTCTGTCTGTCAGCTAGCTGCACTAAAAAGGCTAAAGCAATCTGGCAGCCTCCCCCGGATAAAAAGGGAGGGGAGGGGGATGCAGGGGAAACAAGGGTGGAAGGAGGAGGGATGAGGGAGATGTGACCTTTCTACTTCCAGAGAATTGTTTTTAGGTAAACAGCCTTTCAGAAATGAGCCAAACGACAGGTTGGCACGCACTGTACTACAGAAGGAGAGTGCATGCCTGATTTCATTCATCAGTATTCTCGAGTTCTTATCCATATTTCAGTTTGTCGCTCAAATTTATCAAAAAATGTCATGATCTAAGAATCTCTTATTAAATACAAAAGTGTCGCAACATAACATATAATCAAGAATATGACGAATTACGAACTTTATTTCAAATGGAAAAACATCTTTGGTACATGACGTTTTTCATGCAAAGAGTAAGGCTGAAAAGTAACACAAGAATGTGAAACGCTTGAACTTGAAAGCAAAATACAAGAGGACTAAACCTTTTATTTATTCAAGTCTCTGTAAGTAACTTGAGATTTCACTCATTAACGACCTCAACAGAATATGGCAGTGTCCTTCTGAATGAAACACAATGCATACTGATGATGTCCTGGCTCACCAAGGTCAGCACCGCGGCAGTGGCGGCTAATGCCACAGCTTTTGCAATGTAAAGGCACTCTTTAAAAATGCACCGAGGTCTCCATCTGCGAGTGGCGGGGGGTAATGTGAATGGCTCAGGAGAGGTCACGTATATGCACGGCATCAGCAGGGATGACTTTATTGAGACACTCTTGTGGAGACAAAAACACACAATTTTTCTCTCTGCCTCTCTCCCTCACACACGCACACACACATGCGCACAGGGCGGGCGCTCCCTCAACCAGAAAGGAGACTGAGATTGGAAATAAAGACCATCCTCTGTGTCTGAGGACTGTGAATGGGAGCAGTAATGTTTTCAATTTGAGCCCTGAGAGCAATAATGGAGCTCATTCTACACCACCTAGAGATACTGTAGTACTGTTCACCTTAAAGCTTTAGGATTCTTTCATCCTTCACTCTCTCAATTCTTCTACCCCCCCCACACACTCTATGTGTGCTGTTCATGAAGGGATTAATTTGTGGGATAAGAAGAGGGGGGTCTTATTGAGAAAAAGAAAAAAAAAAACGAAGAATTGAGGAGAGAAGAAAAAGAGGATAAATGGATGAAGAGGTGAGGCACAGACGAATATGCTTGTGTTTGACGCGGGGTGTTATTTCAAAGTCTGGCCCCTCGTATTTGAATGACACCTGCTCCAAGCGTTCATCCACACAGTATAAGAATTCAATTTCACAGCTAGAGATTGAGTCTCGGGGGCGAGTGTCCTGCATCTCTCAGCGTTAACATGCTAAGAAGTGGTGGAAAAGAAAGGGTAAATTCATTTGTGTCGTGAAATGTAATCCAGGTTATTGTCTCAGCCTCTGAGCTTCCGCAAGTGTCCTTTAAAAGACTTTTAAACACTCACCGGGGAAATAATGTGGTAAGATCTAACTGCTGAGCCAAAGGCAATTGTGAAACATTCAGATCTGAAATAACATCATTACCTTTGTTGACTATATTGATATTAGCACTGCTTGTTTGCCCTTGAAGACTTCTATGTCAGTCCTCAGTAAAAAGGAATTCATAAAGCGCAGAAGTGGTACCAGAGGTGTCATATAACCTGATCTGAGAGAGAAAACATACTGTAAGAAAGAAACTAGAATTGTATCAAATAAAAGTCCCAGGGATCCCATGGAAGAGCACTTCCTTTTTTTTTTTTTTTTTTTTTTTTAGAACAACAAAGCGGTCACAATGTCACGGCTCTACGTTTTTCATTCATGGTTACAGTGAGCCACATCTGACGAAAGTGTGTGCAAGTACAGGGACGTGGTAGTCCATCTGACCTTTAAGGAATGGATCTAAGAAGTGTGAAAAGTGCAGAGAGAAAAAGAGAGAGGAGAACGAAGGAGAAGCAAGATGAAATCCGTTTAAATGAATACACAATGACAGTCTCCTCTCTCAAAACACTGTTTAATCTGCGTGTCTGAATTTCTTGCTCTATCAATCAGAAACAAAAGCCCAAGTCAATGCAGACAAGTAGTTTTTGTTATATGATGGGCATGAAAAGAACACATGCGCGATTCTCGATGATGCCCCGTGGCCTCTTTGTTCGGTGGGAAATGGACATAGAGGGGAAAGCTCTCTACGTCCATTTCCACCGAACAAAGAGGCCACGGGGCATCATCGAGAATCGCGCATGTGTTCTTTTCATGCCCATCATATAACAAAAACTACTTGTCTGCATCCCTTTGTGCCTATCATTATGTTGCCAACAAGTTAATCCATTTGCCTGCTTGGCTGTAAAAGCCAGCATGTTTTATACTCAGAGAAACAGTGAATGTATTTTTATTGACATTCTACTTCATAATATGAATACAAATGAATCTCATCTTTTAAAAAATGCAACAGGTAGCCACCTAAATGTGTAAGATGCAGCGTGCCAGAATGTAAACTTAAAACATTAAAACAACATTATCAACAGAATGTGAAGACGTAACAGTGTTGACGTTGTGTCAAAGACGTCTGTGTGTTGTGTTGTGTTGCAGAGAGATCCAATGAAATTAGCATGCTAACTGATAGTGAGTCACTGTAGCGCCAGTCTGCTCTCAGCACAGAGAGAAGTACAGCTGCCGGACTCTTGTAAATATTACAGCCATGTTCCGTGTCTGTTTTATAGTTTGTTTATTGGATGACATTCAAAGTGGCAGAAACGAGAAAACCACGCGCATCACCTCGCTTCGTCCTCACAGCTGCTAAGAGACTGTTTCGCAGAGTGTGTAGCTGTCGGCGTAGCTGTCGGCATAGCTTCAGTTAGCAGTTAGCTCGAGTTCAGCCACAGGGATCTGCAGACTCCCTGTGCTGCCATTACACAGGACCTGGGGCTGGTTCTGGCTGAGCTCAAGTCTCCTCGGGCCGCTGACTGGGGCTCCGTCTCACGGAGGTGGCTGCCGAGTGCCAGCTCAGCCGACCTCTCTCCTCCCCCGGCGGGCTGCTCTCCTGGCTGTTCCACCACCAGAAAGATGTGACGAATATGCGGGTCGTTTTCTAGTTTCTGCCACTTTGGATTTAGTGCAATAAACAAACTTATGTAATGTTAATCAGACTACAGTCCCACATGAAGATTATAAGACAGCAGAGTTTTCTGACCGGCTCTCAGAGTTTCAGCAGTTTGGTCATATTTTGGTATGTGACTGACTGACATTACACAGGAGTAAATGCAATATACAGTATAAAGGATACATTTGAATGCAATAAATGTGCCAAACTACTACAACTAAAATGTTAACATTAGAGAGTGTATGGATCCAGTTTAGAGGTGAAATACTGCCCCCTATTTCTTTGGAGCTGGTGGCTCGGAATTACACATTGAACCTTTTAATCCTAAAGCCTAAACTAAAGAGAAACAGATCAGATGATGCCGGTGGGTGTTTGTGTCCCACCAACATGTAGGTGCCCTTCACCTCCAGTTTTAATAGTATGAAAAGAATATTGGAAAGATATTTCTGCATTCATTTTCAAGGGATGGCTGATCTTAAGCAGCTATCCATCACCGGACTGTGACCGACACATAAGGTGCAGTTTGATTGGACTGCAAGGACACAGCAGAGAGGAGCAACAGCTCCTGCATGAGAGGGATCCAGCGTGCAGGTACGCCGTTTATCATCAGTCCAAACACAGACCCCCCTCTTTCATGAGATTATCATGAACTAATTAGGCAGTTATGTTATTTTTAGTCACTTCAGGGACTGTATAAAAATGATTAGGGGGGTTGAGGGGTGAAAAAAAAAAGTGAGGGTTTTGTAATTTTTCTTTTTAAAGAACAAAAAAACTCAATACAGTTACATCAAAGCACTTTTTGGAGATTGAACAATTTCTTTAAACTAGTATGACATTTCCTTCATTCTCCATCAACACAGAAAGTAGAACTAGAGGAAATGTGTCATGTAAAGTGTGCCTATGATTGTTGAGCATCGCAGCTCAGCATGACGCCGTAAAAGGGCCATTGTGAGCATGAAAAAACTGAGCCGGGGGAAGTAATAATTTGAAAGAAAATGATCAGAATTTTGGAAATTAAAGTAATGCATTTATGAAAGATTGGTCAAATTTGGGAGGGAAAAAAACTCTTGTCAAGGAACCGCGTCGTTTCACTTTGCAAGGTTGGATTAACCACATCACATATATTGTGCCTGTGGTGGATGACCTAATCAAACCTACTTTGCAATCAGATTTAGCAATAAGGAAATACCAATCTACTTTTTATTTTTTTTACCTGCCACGGCCCTAATATGCCATCGTACATGGGCAACCTTTAACAGGTAATAGGTGAAGTTAAATGAAACATGCTGACAGATTGTAACATTATTCCGTTCATTAATGCAAACGCGTGTTCTTTAGTCGATTGGCCAAGAGCCACATCATCTGTGCAAAAAATCCAAAGGTTATCTGTACCATGAAGGCATGTGCTGTCTCTCTCCTGCACTTTGGTGAGCTGTTAACCATTTACTGACTTAAAACTTGTTTTTTGACATTTGCAGTACTTTTATTGCATGCGCTTACAGTATGTCTAAGGCCATAGCTTCACCTGATGTAATTAATCTTTATTTTATTTATTCAGAGACGGTGCCGCTGTCCGTTATCTCTCAAATGTTCACTGGATGTTAGGTTTGCCATACTTTGCCATACCAAATTCTGATTCTAATGTGGAATTTGGCTAAGTGAAAATGATTGTTCCATTAATATGTCAAGGTTTGAATATGAGTACGTCATCTGAAATCATAGATCTACTTTTGTCTGAAACATTGTATCATTGTATCCCCACCCTAGTAATTATCATACGATTATTGTGTTTTAAGCTAGATTCATGACACCCAGTCGTCGCATGTAAAAGGGAACGAAGACCGCAGTTTGTGATTGACATTGGTGATAAGAAAACTCCTCGAGTGAGCGTGTAATACATATTGCTTATTCACTCTCATCACACCTATGAAACTCCTACAATATGACAGGTCCAAGGAGCATCGCAGAGAGTGATGGCAGCTGGTTATACCTGTGAAAGATAAAGGTGTATGCAAAAAAAAAAAAAAAAACCCAAACAGATGCACCTCTTAAGTGCTAAAAAAAAAAAGGGAAGCGGTAATGAAAGCTCTTGTTCATTTAGGCCCGCTGTCTTTTTCCAGTGAGGGCGAGACAGGACAGCTTCATCAGGCTTTTTCTTCTTTCTCTTTTTTTCGGTTCGGGAGCAGGATGTGTGTGCCAACGCCGTGATGACCGTCAGGTTTATCTAAGCTGACAGAGATGAATCTCCCAGCAGAGGGCTGGGCCTGTTCAGCTGCCCTGCTGAGGGGAGCTCACACACGGGGTTGACATTAAATTATTTCAGGAGGTAATTAGTCTTCTGTTTTTCACCAAGATGCCAAACCCTCCCGATCTCACGCTCTCGTGCACACACCCGTGTCGTCCATGTCAGATAGACCTGCAGTATAGATAGAGAGGGGGAGATTGAACCAGATGAGATTAGGTATTCAGAAAACATTTCATTTTTTTTAGATTAATTCTTCAATTATTGTATCAAACATTCTCTGCATTTCACTTTCTTATATCACTGTAAACTGAATATTTTTTCTGTGCCATAGTGTTGGTCGGACAAGAAGTCACCTTGAGTTCTGGGAAATGATAATGGCCATTTTCTAGGGAGAAAAAAACACTTAGAACCTAATCAACAGACTAATGAAAATAATCCTTAGATGCAGCACTAATCCCAATATATATATTGATTCCTAGCCCTTATCCGGGACTATATGTATTCAGTGCATCTTGGGTCCGCATGGATATCTCCTGGAACTCAGACATTTCAGTCACACATCCATTCAGGAAATTTGTTATGGGAAGAATGATAATAAAAAAAAAAATTGGAAGGTGGGAAATCTTCTCAGTGACCTTTAAACTGAGGAGAAAACAATGTCAGGAGGCTGAAAAGTACCAAAAAAAACGGATTGCTTTGGACAGAAACGGGTATTTTCCATCAAAATCAATGCAAGCCAAAATGAAAGATTCCGCCGGACTCCAACTGGTATTACAGCTGGTGGCCACCGCTGTTGATTTATCCTTGTATCTATTGACTTCAACGGAAAAGATCCTTTTTCTGTCCGAATAAACCATGTTTCGTGTTAGTTTGTAGCCACCTGAAGTCAGTCTCCTAGATTTCTGTACCATTGAGTGAGTTTGTGCTCTCAACGTTCCCCCATAACGAAGTCTGTGACCGAGTATGTGTGATTCAAAGAACCTTTCAGATGTAGACTGAGTATCTGAATGAACAGTAACAGGCGCTATTATAAACACATAGCATCACTGCATGTGAAATGGTTAAATAACCACAGTTATCCTTCAGAATAAAAGAATCCCATCACTCACTTTCCTCCCCCAGTTAAATTCTCACTTTCTAATTTGGTTAATGACATTCAACAAAAGACTACACTCCCTGACTTGATTGCAACAGACGTTACTAACTTCAGTTATTTAATCAGCAAACCTTCAGAGAGAAGTGATAAAGATTTGATCACAACTCAAGAGAGGTGTTAGAGGTTTCTTTTTTCTCTATTCTCCCTCTCTCATCCTGGTGCTCCATCCCAAACTGGGGGCCTTTTTTTTTTTTGTTTTTTTTGTTTTTTTTTGTACCCTGCATCTGAAGTGGAATTAATGTTGATGCCCTATCAAGGAAAATATGATTTGGCTGTCACATTATGAATATTGTTGCCTTTATGGACTTTATTATGCAAAGTCATGCAAATTAGATACGCAGCTATCAGAGAAAACAACCCCTAATTTTGTCCTTCTGCTTTTCTTGTGTTTAGCGTGTAATGTGGTTATGTGTGCTGCCAGCAAATGAAAAGTCACTTTCATGGCATATTATTTTCTCATGTTGCTCGCTGATCAAGTGGTGCATCCATTACCACCACATCAACTTAAGACAAACAAACAGAAAGCCTTTCTGCAAATAAACTTTCTGGTGTGTTGTGTACGACACAGATCATTTCCAAAAGTGGGATAACTTTAACTGTGAAAACTGTATTGCTTTCGTTTTGTTTGTAAATGAAGTTGTTGGAGTGAAGACTGCTTTTTAAATCATCTCATCTCAACACATAGCACGGCACAGTAGTTTACAGTTACTTGGATCAGCCCGTGGAGCCGTTCTCTCATTCAGTGGGTCATTTGAGGGGTAAAGAGTAATTTGCCATGAAAATCCAATTGCTTTAATCTAATTTCCTTTGATACAATTCAGAATAGGCTTACAGCCACAAAGCGTTTACCTAGCTGAAACAGTGCAAGTGCCCCTGGGGGACAATTAGAGTCCAGCGACAGGTACCTGTCTCATAACACATTAAATAACCGGCATCTCCTTCCATGGGATTTACAGTGGAATGAAGAAGATCAAAAGGAGGAGGAAAAAGCCCAGATGCAAAAGGTTATGTTAAAAATTCCGATTTGATTTTGCTCGTCTAGTGTTTATATACTTATGGTCATCAGTCAACCATTTAATTTCAGTCCTTTTTGTCTTTGGCTCATTTCATCATTGCTGGTAATGGATACACCTCTTAGAAAATAATGAGAATACAAAAGTATTTTTGGCACCCGCGTAGTAAATAAAGACAGAATAAATATTAATACTCATTTGTAACTCAACAGTATAGACATGGAAACATTTTGGAGCTTCAATTACTTTTTATTTCCTGAGCGGCATAACAACTTTGTGACCGACAGAGCCAATATTCTCACTAACCCCTGCTGCTTGAAAAATTGCAGAGGACACACTGATTAATCTGTTGCACTCGTGCTGGAGACAGACAGAAAACAGAACACGTTCTAATACTGAAGCATTAATGCTCCCATTTCCAAATGGCACAGCAGATAGATTTTTGGTCATTTCTTGACCAGAGGTGGTGAAGCGGTGCGAGAGGGTGACTTATTTGAAATACAGTACAGGTCTGTTAAACACTGCCAATCAACTTTTTCCTCATCTCCGTTATAAGCAGTCTGTTCTCTGTCTGGGAAACAAACTGTGACATTCATTTCATTTAGGGAAGAAGATTCTGAACTCCTCCAGGGCAAAAACAATGTTCTTGGCGAGGTGAGTCACACGGCGTCATTATTTAACACCATGAATATGCCACCAAGATGGTGGCAGTTTGAAAGTTTCCAGACACACTGAAGGCCGATCAATCATGTCGTGTCTATGGTTCGTTCTTAGTATTTAAAGGTTTATTTTTGAAAGACAATGAGCCACGAAATAACTGCACGTGCAAGCGAAACTGCAATCGCTCCAGTTCATTCTGTTGGTTGTCGTAGTTTGTCTCACATTAGAGATGCAAAGGGATGCATAATTAAATGTGTTTACAAAAGCCGATGTTGTCATCACTACTAGAAAGGTAATTCTGTTTTATTTACATAATTATATGAAATGACACCGGATAATAACTCTGTTTACATGACTCGGCTATGTTGTACATATTTTGAATGCCCACAGAAAATTCTGTAATCAACTGGATAAAAAAAACATGTCGGTGAAATATTGAATTAGTTCAGTTAGTTCAATTTCCCTTTTTTTTTTTGTGTGCCTCTGTTTCCTTTTTTTTTTGTAAATCAATGACATCTGTTGTTGCCTTTTGATTTTGTTAGTATGTCCAAATTGTGTACATGTTTATGCACTAGTTGATGAATACAGGAAAATATCATAACTTACCTCTCCTGCTTCAATAACTGTATCGCCTGCAAGCCATGAAGTGAGTATGAAGCCAATTTGAGTGTTTTTTCACAACCTGTGTTTATTTTCCATAAGAAGCCAATGCATCACCTGCACAAATGTGAGCCGTAGCCAGGTAACAACACACTGCATGTGTGCAGGTAGGTGAGAAGAAAATATGCCTGAAACCAACAGTTTGGTGCGGATTCTGTGCCAGCACAAAAAAAAGGAAAAAGCCTCAATCTGGCTCGTCCTCGATGATGCAGTCCGCTGTGGCTCCTGGTGGGGTTGAACCGGAGCGGGAGACATGCAGGGACCGCGTGACCTACATGTAAAGTCCATGTGACCTCGTGCATCCAGAGGAGCGTGTCATGCGAGCAGTCTCTTCCCTGTGGTTCCAGGGCTGTCCATGTGATGACACGTGATGCCGAGCGGTCACACATCAAGCTGATTGCACATCAGATGCGTGAAAAACTGCAGGAAGAGCAAGGAAATGGCAAAGGTGTGTCGCACTCTCCCCTGCAGCCCTGACCCTGGCACTTTTGGGCTTGTCCTACCGATGAACCGAACCATTTTCAGAAAAACAGCCGTGGGGTGGTGGGGGAGGTATCGATTGTACGTTCATAGTGCTTCCGTATCCCTTTGGCAACAGAACCCAGACAGAGGGATTTAGAGGAGCCTGTGTTTGAAGTGTGTCTGCATGGAAAATCACAGCGGGCCACCTGCTTTAGTGTCCTTAACTTATTTTATTTCACAGGTCTGCGAGCCACTTCACAGCAAGGATGCTCCGTCTGAAGCCATTCGGATCAGGTGACCCGCACTGCCTGAGGGGCATGCGGACACGTTGCGCACGCACACATGTGCGCACACATATTCCCAGGCGCTTCATCATCTCTCAATGTCATTTTTAATGAACGTGAGGCCACATCAAGTCATATCCGTCTCAAATCATAAACCTCCATAATAAGTTGGAATAGATCGTTCATGCTAGTAACGCTTGGCTTTGCCTGTTACCAGCTCTGTAATTATAATATATCGGACAATCCATCTGAATGATATGCTTCAAGCTCTTCCTCGGTAACAGCTGAATATTTTTGTCCTTTTGTGACGCATTGTAAATGTATCCAGTTACGGACCTAAAAGTCTAAAGTAGTCTGCTAAAAACACTTTCCACTGTTCTGTTGTTCAAATATGACCACTGATGAATTGCTACATTGACATGTTTATTGAATATAATAGGCTATTTTGAAGGTGAAAGCAAAAAGCAACAACGGGAGAAGGAAGATTACAATGAATAACAACTCTATTATGTCCCTTGTCCTCTATCTCTGGTTTTCCTTCCTCTCTCTAATCTCATTTCACAGGGGACCATGGCGAGGAGGAAAGAAGTTTTCCCTCGGTATCACACAAGAGACTACTCTTCCACGGGAGGAAAAATGAAGCGAATAAATAAAGAGAAAATCGAATTCCTTCAGCCGTTGCAGGGGGTGCCAGCCAATGAATCAGCAGAATAAATTCTCCCCAGAGATAAACAAACATGATATTTCAGCTGGGAGCTACGGGACGGAAGGACCGCTGTCACTCTCGTAAAGTTCAGAGCGCTCCGGACCGTTAAAGGAGCCGCCTTCTCAATCAGGAAAAGCCTTTTGCAGGGAGGCCTTTACAGCTGGAGCTATGTGATGAAAAACACAGAGGAAAAGCTCACACACACATGCCCTCGAGCGAGACTTTAACACCACAGATATATAGCCTCATATAGAAATCCATTAAAATGGGATTTTGAAGCACAAGTGTCTCCCAACACAGTGTCAACACACTAAGTGCTCATAGGCTTGATTTACACGACTATGTGCTCCACTGTACCTAGATTCTGTAATAGTAAAACATGGGGGCTGCATTGTGATTGGAGAGACGTGCAGAGAAAACCTTGAACTGTGAGCCTTTTTTTACTGGCTTAATTTCAAATTTTACCCGCAAGCATCCTCCGCCGCTCTTATGAATATATAAGCTCGATGCCCTTTGGTGATCAAACCCATACATCAGTGTGAATAGAGAGACATTTGCGGTTACTGTGTTGTGGCTCAGAGATGATAACAAGACAACAGTGACAGCCAGAGTCAACATTTACACTGTTGACTTTAAAGGTCAAAGTCTTGTGCATGTTCCCTTGCCTTTTTCACACCTTCAGGCAGAAGCAGGAGCTGCGGATGTGAGAGAGCCACTCATGTGAAGTGAGACTTGAAAAGTGAAAGCTTGAGGCTGTGTGGAATAAGCATTTGAGGACTCTTTAGGGGGGAAAACAAACACGTCTATTTATGTGGATTACTAATTCAAAAGACATCCAAAAAAGGTTTAAAAAAACACAGAACAAATCAAAAATTGCAACAGGCACTGGATTTACTTTATTTATTTTTTTGCGGGAAGGGATGGACAATTTTGTGTGTTTAGTAAAATTTGTCTGAGTCAAACTTCTTGGCAGAGATTTTGTCTCTCTCTAATTTATTGAATTGTTTCCAAAAACATACCAAAGTCTTGCCTTGATAGGTTAAATGGTTCCCGTAACACAGAGAAACATTACTTTGGCACGGAGTATTTAGGAGGAGCAGCATGGCGAACTGCAGAGCTGCTGGTCTCTTGTCTTGCTTCGAGGAAACAACACATAATTGGTCTCGGCACTTGTACTGTTAGTGCTGTAAAACACTTGTATGGGATGTCAGCTATCTTTGGAGATAAATGGATTCCTGTGGAAACCGAAAGGGCATACCGTGCAGTTAGATTTTCCTTTTTTTTTTTTCCCCTGTGAAATTACAATCATGACATTTTTTTTAAAGCATGTAGCAGCAACATGGGAATTTAAACAGGTTCTTCTAGTTTCTTTCTCAAACTGTGCATTTCCACTTTCCAGTATTCGAGGCCCGAAAGATGAAGGCTCCATCCCGCCAAAGCATCTCACTCAAAATCGATAAAAGCCACCGACATTGTGAATGACTGAGCTATCATCCTTCACTATTTATAGCGTGTGATGCTCCGTGAACCGTGAAATTAATAAATAGCATGCTCAGTAATTGCCTAGAAATCAAGCGCTGTGGCAAAGTGAGGTATAAAATCAGTGGCATCAGATGGGGTTTCTAATAAGTTGTCACATTATTGTCAATGACCTTCAAGCAATTAAAACAGTAGAGGAGTAAAAGAGAGACTGAGAGAGAGAGAGAGAGAGGGGGGGGGTAGAATAAGGAGGAGGGGTTAAGAGCGGTTGAATTGCTAGGGAGTACAGTAGAACTCTATTAGGATAGGAGGATCTTTAATAAAAGGTACTGAGTGGGAGAGGGAGACTGCTCCGAAGAGCAGCAGGTTTAAACTACATTTTGCTTAATCTGATGCCGGTGACACTGAGGGCCTCATACAATCAAAAGCTTTCTCCATTCAACAAAACATCAGGGGTTTAGGAGGGAAGCCGTTTCCTCGATGAGCTCGATGAGCACCGCTGGTGGTTCGAGGTACTTTTTTTTTTTTTAGTAACGCTGCTTTGGTGGAGCTTAGCTGCCAAAGGAAAACCGTACGCGTGCACATAAAAGGGAGGTGTGTACACATCATACAGTCTAGCTACCAGCACTTGGCTGATTTTACAACAGCATACCATCAGCAAGCACACGGCAGAAGTAGCCTACTAAAACATAAAATGCACACACTGCACTAACAGGGAGGTCACACACTCGTTTGACGTCTGCTTGCTGTTGGATCACCAGTTTTTTGATGCCGGAGAGTCTGAGCAGGGTCATACTGACATGCGCACAGGAAGTCTTTAAAGTGCAGCCACACACTGTTTACTATAGAATCAACTGTTCCAGCTCATCACACTTGTATCATTAGTACATCATGTTAAGCCTGGCACTAAACGTTAAACATCCCCTAATGCCAACAGCTTTCAGCATGAAATCCTGCAGAACAGCCACAGTAATAGCGACTTTCATGACATAGCAATCAACAGTTTGTAAGCAAATTAGGTACTAAATGACAAAATGACAAAACTTTGCGCTGACACCTTGGCAGTGTGGGCAGCATTTTGGGCACTGAGTGAAAATGCCGCATAAAATAGACAGCAAATTATTAGTGAAGCAAGTAAAAGGCCACAGAATCTTCTAATGGTGTTCTTTGTCATCAATAAACAGAGTGCTATAGGGTGTTTTTAACAACCAATGGTGGTTTACTGAAGTGAAGGTTTCTCAAACGCCACCTCTGTCTGAGAAGATGTCGTAAAATATGTTAGTCATGTGTCAAGTCACCGTGTCTTACGTCCAGTCTTGCCAGTCACTGTCTGTCTTTATACTTCCTGTTTCATTTTGTACTTACCTTTTGTCACCCATTCCTGATCCCTTTACTTCCTTGTGTGTTTTCCCGCTTTTCGTCAGCGCCTGCCCCGCCCCTGATTGTGCTGTGCCCACTCGCCTCATGTTTAAATAGTCCTGTCTCCCCTTGTCTTGTGTCACTTTGTCTTATTATGTCCTTGTGTCATGAACCTGCGTACCAGCCTTATCGAGAGAATTATTGTAAATCTCTTGTAGCGACTGTTTGAGTTTGTACTCTCATTGTAGCAGTGAAGAAGTTTGCTTTACCCTCCACCTCAGTTTCTGCCGTTGAGTCTTCCTACCCTGTGTCTGTGGTCGTGACACAAGACGCTGCTGACCTGACTCATTGGATGCTAGGCAGTTTGCACAAGGTTACTCAAATGTGTCTTTGTGCGTGAGTTCACAGGAACATACACGCCCCGATATGTATGCATGTCAGGCCTTCTACTTAGTTATCATACAGCAGTTGTCTCACACATGTATTGATCTGTCCAACGTCCTTGAACTCTTGAGATCCTAGTCAAATTAAAAAAACAAAACAATTTATAGGTACAGACAAGAAAGTTCTTTAGTAATTTGTGCTCGTGTTTACGGGCTTATCTACACCTGATAAAGGGTGGCCGCACAGTCGGGTGATAATTCACTGCAAACAACTTCTTTTAAAAACAAATACTCAAGTGAGACATTGTTAATATCAAAATATTGAGTGTAGAATCATTCCCTATTTTTATAGTGTTATAATTAAGTCGGTAAAGTAAAGAAAAATCCCTTTAAAAGCATTGTTGTATTTCTTTAACTTGACAGATAAAGGCAGGGCAAAAGAAAGCAGCTTTGTATATATATATATATATATATATAGCACATTTCAAACACAGAGGCAATTAAATGTGCTATATATAGGCAAAGAAAAACACAAGACTGACGTTCAAAAAATCCGTAAGCAATAAAAAACAGAGTAAAATCATTTAAAGTATGACTGCGCCAGATAATCCCACTTTTCCAGTCAAGAAGGATCTCTGCGCTCCCTCCACAGTATCAAAGTCTGCGCTACGCTTAAGCATCACCAAAACTGATGTTTTACCTTTCATCAGTATTCAGGCGAATGGCATCGACACTTTCATTAGTGCAGTCTCAATGTTGTGATGTGGTCTGAAGCCGGATCGAAATCTGATCAAGACGCCGTGTACATTTAAAAAAGGTTTTGAGTGGACATGGGGCGGCACGGATCGGGAGGTAGAGCGGTCGTCCAGAATCAGGAAATTCCCAGGATTCCTACTCCAGAGAGTGTCGAAGTGTCCTCGAGCATGACAGTGAACCCCTAACCGCTCCCGGTGAGCTGGTTGGCACCTTGCATGGCAGCCTCCGCCATCAGCGTATGAATGCGTGTTTATAAATGTTGGCATGTGTTGTAAAGCTCTTTTGAGTGGTTGCTCGACTAGAAAAGTGCCCTGTGAATTGAAACAGCTTTCTCAATATTTTCAATCTGGAAGATTCTTATTTAATTATTTAATATTGAAGGACCAAGGTTGCTTTTCTTCAGAGGGGGCTTAACAGCTGCATTTGTCACTGCATTTGTCAGTGATTTTGAAAAAATGCCCGATAGGAGTGAGCTATTGACAATTTTAAGCACATCCATTACCAAGCTACTGAAACATTTGTAAAAGGTGCTTGGCATGGTGTCAAAACAGCAAGTGGATGAATCAAGATGCTTCAATACATCCTCCAGAATGTTTGTATTGATAACATTGAATGTTGACATTCAAGTCACGTCGTGTCTGGGCAGTGCAGTGGTTTAGCTCCATTGTTTGACATGGAGGAATGTATGGTATTATATATGTCTGGTACTTCGCTGTTCTTTTCAACAAGAAGAATGTGATAACTCATTACACATATTGAGAGATGGGAAGTCAGGGGCTAACCATGTCTGGGGGGTTAGTTGGCTTCTCAGTAGTGATAAACAAGGCATGAGATGATATCCCTGTTGATGATGTCGGAGGAAAAGGCTTGCATGATCTCATCTATTGCAACCACGAAGCCTCTCTTTATAGATGTTGTAGTGAGAGATAACTTTTCTCCATTTGCACTCAGCTTTCCTGCATTCGCCTCTGTGACTTATGACTTATGGGGTGTTTCTCCACGGTGCTTTCCGCTTGCCAGAGATTGTTTTCTACCATTTTCAACAATAACTTTTACAGTTTAAATCATCAAAGAGAGAATCGACAGAGCCCAATGTTGTTGTCATGGACATGGCTTCCATAAAAAGGCTAATTTTATGCTCATTTATATATCTTTTTTTTTTCCCATTTACTGATGTGGTATCGGGAGAAACCGTGATACAAAATAGAAAACACATTAATGGTCTGAAAGACCTGTGTCCCTGACAAGAGTGCCAGAAAATATCAACACCCTTGCTAAAAAAATGTGATCCAATGTGTGTGCCCTTGGTTGTGTTTGGGCCCCTTTCACATGCTGCAACACATCAACATTCCTGACAGTTTTGTCATTGGGATTATGAATCTGAATGTTGAAATCACCAGACAAGATAGCGAAAAGGAGCTCAATGAAGCTGTCAGCAAAATTTGTAGAAGACCGTGGGTAGGTAATTTGGTAACAGCAGGGCTTTGGGTGTGTCTTTTTAAATACACTGCAAAGGTATTCAAAGGAGGAAAAAGTGCCACATGATAACTGCTGGCAGTCTTTAGGTCTATAAAACCCAACCTTTCATTTCAGGTCCAGAAACATTCATAAAATGAATGTTTGAAGGTACTAACTCAATGAGATCTGGTGCACATCTACTATTTTCTAGCCAGGGTTCAGTTAAAATAAAGATCACGGGTAGCGATGCGATCATTATTTAAAATTGACTTGTTGGTAAGACATGGAATATTCAGAACAGCTACCTTTATAGAAATAATGAGGGGGGCATGGAACTGGCAACAGATTAGCCAGATTTGACAACCAAGAGTTCACCATTTCTTTCTATTGCCGATAAAAAGCAGGAATAGAGAAAGCTAGTGGAATACTTGCTGCGTGCTTGTCCTGGGAACATATGCGAGGGCCATTATGAATTCACCTACCTGAGGAAAAACACCACAGAGAGAAAATCTGCTTTACTCGAGTTCATTGCCGGAGCACATTTTTCTGTCTGGAATGAACAAGCAACCTCTCACTCATTAATTAGTCAACCTCTCTACCTGTGGGCCAGCCTGCCATACTCTGCTGTGATTGATGGAACATGAACAAAGGAAAGGGACCATGATTACTGATGAGGATTATAAATACATTTCAATTAATAAAAACCTCCCATTGGTAATTGTCGTACAGGTTTTGCAGGTAGCGTAGGTGTGTCACCGGTGAATATTGGGATTTCTGTTAGATAGCAGCAGAGGTACAGGAATAGAACAACAGCAATCTCCAGTGCTATTCTAGGTGAATGAACAGAGAAATAGATAAATTGAGAGAGGAAGAGGCAGAAACAAAGTGAGCGAGGGCGGATGGTGAGAGAAAGAAAGACGAGGGTGGATATCGCTCAGTGCTCTTTAATAACAAGGGCAGCGGAGGTTCAGGAACCAGACATGAGCAACCCAGTGGACACTAGAAGAAGGGCAATGGGGTCACACGGCACAGAGGGGAAAGACATACAGCATCGCAACCACAGGAGATTGATGTGTTTCCCAGCAATCTACAAGCCCATAAAAAAAGGGCACGGTTTGTGGGCAAGCTTAAAAACCAGCCAGGGAATTGGTGGACAAAAGTTCATCTGGCACTGTCATAACACTGCAGCGTGACAACATAACCTAACGACTACAGCAGCTTCACAGGTAGGGCAGCTTTCTTTCTTTTCTTTTTTTTTCAAATGCTACATAGGAAAGCTAAAACGTGTATTTGATTTACAGTGGGTGTAAATGTGCATGTGCAGCATAAATTCACTCCCGCTGAAAAATGTCGAACATTCTGTCACCTTGTTGTTCTCTGTTGTATTCAGAGCTGCCCCTCTGTGGATATGCTGTCAAAAGAAATACAGTCCTTTACACATTGTGTCCATGTGTCTTGCCGTGAAGTGTTAAACCCTGCAATGGTTTGTGCACTTTCCTGCTCTGCTATTGGTCACACGTTGGTCCCGGCTCAGTCATTGGTTAGCTTTACAAACTATGCCTCCAGCGCATGTGTTGGTGGAATTCCTCTTCCTCCTTAAAATTAGATCAGGCTTCATTGCCACTTGGTGAATTTTGTTTACCTTCCATTATGGCGAATCAAACTTTTATTCATCCATACTGATTTAGTTTGATAGGAAATTCAGTGTCAGCAAGCCTGGCTTTGTCAGAAGGCAAACAAATGAAATAAAAAATAAATGAACATGTTTTATCTTATTAACCTAACTGGCGGATTTTAACCTGTCACCTTTGGCTATTCAAGCTTTGTATTTAACAGAGAGTGGTATTGATCTTCTCATCTATTCCTTGGCAAGAAGGTCCTGTATTAAACACATGTTTTAAGTACTCAAATATCAAAAGGAATGGTTATCATTATGCAGCAGAGTGGTGCCTGTGTTTTATTATATATTTTGTTATTGGATTATTGCATTTATATTATGTATGCTGTCAGTAGTACAGTATTAAAGTAGCGAAGAAAATAATTAGTAAGTAAAACTTCCCCAAACATGTGAGTAGGCTATTTGGAAATTCACATGGCAGGCAAAACTGCTGCCAAAGGTGGTCAGCATTAGAAAACCATTGTAGCAACAGTGCATCTTAGCTGACCGCAGCCTCACTACTCCAAGAAGCAAACTTATTACAACCACATTTCAAGTAGGAAGGTGTTTCATACTCAAAAGACTTCATCTTCAAAGAACTCCCGCTGACTCTTTGACACCTGCGTGTAGAACGTTGCAAAACCCAAAAGAAATTTTCCAGTATTTCAAAGCAGCATTTCTGATGACACCCTGAGTACATATTATAACCTCCCCAAGGACACTACATTCGCAGGCCTGACTCTGAACACACTGCTGTACAAGCTTTATTCTAACTCAAGCAAAGGAAAAAAAAAAAACTCTCTCTATTGAATTTTAAGGGCTATCTCCCACCAGGTATCTGTGTTTTCTCCTTCACACAAAGCCACCACATTGTCTTTTGGAGTTACATTGGGAGATCAAAGCACATTTTGAACGGTGGCACCTTGTTTCAGAGCGGTGAGGACGGTTGCATGAGCTTCTTCAAAGGGGGACAAGTTTCATTAATCACTCCAGCGTCTATGTCAATATTGAAGCGAAAGGAACACATTTTAAAGCAAACAGTGACGAGCGAAACACCGGCTCACAAGCTTTTGATTACGCAATGTTCACGGGGAAATATGCAAACCCCCCGAAAAAAGGCTATGAGCCCTGCATGTTTGAAGTGAATGAAAGGCCTTCAATTGCATGTTAAACTCCTAATAAATAAGACTGAGGCAACACTCATCTCTGCTCATTGTGTCCTGATGAAGATTTTTCTTTTTTTTTTTCAGCACACCACACTGTGGATCATCATGCATATGCACCTCTCTCCGCTCCAAAAACGGCACATCCCGAACCCATTCTGTGCTGCAGTGTTATTCCCGTGATGCTTTTTTCATGCTCCAACTGCTGTGACAACCTGGCTGGAGCTGGAAGACATTTTTGATTCAACACTGCCTCTGGTGGACTCAGTCTGTATTTGCACAGTTGCCATAAGCACCTGCAGTACAGTACAGAACAGATGCTGCAGTGAAGAAATGTTCATTATCTATATCTCCCGAATGCTCATAGATGCCCATATTGAGCTGCTCTCATACAGGAGAGTTCAACTCTTATCCGGGAAATGTGGTTAATCAATTACAAGTCCTCGTCCCCGGAGGGTATTCACATTAACTTGAGTATAGGTTTTCACTTAGAGTGGATCAGTGATCTCTGCAGTGGCTTCCCCCTCCAGACTTCTTTCATTATCTAAATGAGAGCATATTGAAGGGGGGCAACTAAGGTGGAGCAGGTTGGCGGTGAGGTGGGGAGATTTTGTGTGAGTGGGTCACATTCACGTCTCCTGCCACACCTCGGCGCTGAGGTCTCTGCATATCCATCAAATGATATTATCCATCAGCATCAGCTCTCTGCTGATAAAGAGAAATGACATGAGCTGCATTTGGAGAGTATAAAAAAAAAAAAGTGACTCAGACAACTATGGTGTTCAGTCAGTGTCAAAAAAAATCAAATCATTGCGGCTCCTCGATCCTCCCCCACTGCAGTCTTGGTTTAGAGGAATCTATTCAAAACCTCACATAATTCCCCTGCATTCAGTTTCATCCATATAAATCTGTTCATTCTCTGTGCCTGGCCTCGCTTTCTGTCTCGGGTCTGTTGCAGTCATCCTTTACAGGACATTCCTCCTGTTATCTGTCAGACAGACTTTGTCCTCAGTTCTATTCTCTATTTTCACAACATGTGATAAAAGAAAATAAAGAAAAGCGCAACAAAGACAAAACAGAACAGGTTGAGGAAGATCTTCATCAATCATGTTTCAGTTATGACACGGGATATCAAGGAACTGGTTACAGTACATCCACAATATTCTGTAGTGCAGACACAGATTAGACAAAACAAATGTTTTAACTAGCAGAATGTGCATTAATGTAAATTAGGAATGTGTTCCAAAATGCATTTCTAAAAAAGCAAAAACGTATTAGCATTTTCTGTGGATGACTCTCAAGTCTTGCACTCTCTAATCTACACGTGTAAGCACAATGTGTGCATTTCAGTCAGCACCAGAAGTGTATTTTTATACTTATGCTTACAGTATCCATAAAGAACTTCTGTCTGAGAATGTGTCCACAGTGACTCAGTGATCTTTTTAATTAAGTTCATTCTTTTTATTGTATTAATACACATCTGCAGGGTCGGGCTGTTTCCATATGTTGCATACATTTATACTCCAAGGCAAATGATTTGTTGTATATTTACTATATTAATCTTTGAGTACTGTATATGTTAATGCCGTTAACCCTTACATGTATGGGTTGTATCCTATACACCTCGAGTCTTTAGCGACTCGGCACTTATAAAAGTTTTTTTTTTTGTTTTAGTTAAAATATCATGTTCATACTGTAATATCTTTCACATAGGCTTCTTCTTGTGACTGACACCTACTAAACCCAAATTAGTCGACAAGGTAATCCAAAATCGCAGTCACTTGCTGGTGGTCCTTGCAACATGGTTGCACTGTGGATTGACAGATGTGGCATCAGTGTTATTGCGGGAGTTCCTCAGCTGAAGCAGTTCTGCTTCTGGGAAAACTAAAGAGCATTCATCAGCTTTTGGCAGTCGGGCCCATTTTTCCTTTCCTTCAGCCACGGCCACAGCCCAAGGTTTTCCAGGAAAGTGCTTAGCTTGTGAGATCTTCTAGTTTCCCAAGTAGGAAATTTGGCCAAGAAAATGACTTATAGCATGAAGGTCAAGGTGGTTCAGGAAACAATATAGCATTTCTTCATCAGTCCTAACTCGGACAGTATCTTGACAATTGTCTGTTTCTTACAAACCTCAGGTCTCGATCAACCTTCTATGCATTTTTGACATTTTGACCACAGAACAGTGTTTAAAATGAATGATTTCAGGAATACTGGTAAGGTGAGTGCTTGATTTAATTATTTGAATAATTGACATTATGGGTAATATACCCACTTAGCGTCCCTTTTGTATCCTGAAACCTATTACTATTCCCTGCTGAAACAACTCAAGCTGCTCATTTATTATTATAAGCTTTGGGAATATTTTTTTAGATATAATGGATTTTAGAAAGCACTAAGAATAACTTGGTCCTTAAATGGAAAGTTTGATATTTTGGAAAATATACTTATTCACTTTTTTGCATCGAGTTATTCAGCAAGATTGATACCACCAATGGTGGAACGAGTATTTCGCTTCTAATAAATAAAAGGTAGCAACAGTCTACAGCAATTCACATGAAAACAACTTATAGACATCTGAAACATTACAATGAGCAACAACCACACACCAGTGTTAGAGTCATAAGCGAAACACTGATTTAATCTTTGCATTGTATTTTCTAAACCAACATGTGTTGTGTTTATGTTACATCTGAAAAATAACTAGTAACTCTGGCTGTCAAATAATTGTCGGGGAATAAAACGTGCATTATTACTCTCTAGAATGTAGAGGAGTAATGCACTAGTAACTCAAAAATTGTCAGGACTTGAGTAAATCTACTTACTCCCACTTGATACCACTCTCATATCTGTGAGGTCTGTAGCCAGCAGGATAACTTAGCTTTGCACAAAGACTGGAAGCAGCTGGAAACAGCTAGTCTGGCTCTGTCCAAAGGTCCCAAAATCCACCTGCCAGCCCCTCTAAAGTTCACTAATTAACACTTTGTATCTCGTTTGTTTAATCCATACAACATTCAAAGTATAAAAACAACAATCCAACATTTTACAGGGAATTATGTACCGGACTATTTATTTATTTTAAGCTATGTTAGTCTCTGCAACAAAGTAAATAGCCCTACACTTATTTACGAAAACGTCAAATGTTTTCCTTAAAAGGGATAGTTTTTAAAAAGAAGGTTGATATCTCTCTCATATTTGTCTGATAACCATAGAACTAAAGCCAGGTGAGGTTGGATCAGCTTAGCAAGTCTGTCTTTGTCCAAAGGTATGTACATGTTTTTGTATGAATTATACAAACAAGATACAATATGTAAATGAAGTGAGCTTTACAGGGGTCGGCAGCAGCATGGCTTATTCATTTTGTTGTTACTTTGGGACAGAGCCAGACTAGCTGTTACCCTCAGCTACCACGCATTATGCTAAGCTAAGCCAACAGCCTCCTGGCTCCAGCTTCGTAGCAAACATATATGAGAGTGGTATTAATCTTGGCAAAGAAAAGCTAATAATCATAATACATACATAAATAAATAAAATGCACATTCTAATACGTCAAACTTTTCCTTTAAAACCTATTCTGAATGTCATCATCATGCACCGTATGGAGAGTTTTCAAGGCTGAACATCTGTCATGGTAGGCAAAACACCCATAACCCTCTATCTACCCAAGGATATGTGGCGGTACATCAGATCCAGTGTATTTGTATAAGGGATGAAACGATCGAGAAAAAAGAAAAGTGCCCTACTGTTCACTTCCTTGCCTCCCCGCTGCCTGAATCTCATCTGTCCTCCAGCCTCCATCCTCCGATCCGCTTTCCATCACCGGCTCTCTGTACCAGTCTGTTCCCCTTCCAACACTCCATCACAGCAGCATGGAGCCCTGGAGATGTCTCCCTGCTAAGGAGTGATGTAGTGGGCTACGCTAACAGACCCTCTCGGCCACTATTATTAACCAGGCCCAGCCCTCATTTCTCACGGCATACAGAAACACACACATGCAGGAGCACAAAACACACAAAAAAAGTCCAGAAAAAGACACACTGGCAGTCCATTCATTTCCTCGCTGGAGATAAGCACACATGTTTTCTTATGTTCGACTTAATGTCGCAACAACTGCGTTTGATTTCACTTCAATTTGGTCGTTGAATTAACAAATTAGCAGCAGTGCGTTACAGTGATGACAAGACTATTTCTCCTCAGTCCCACAACTCTTGTGGCCAATGATAAAGGCAGTATTATTACCACAGTATGCAATATTCAAACAAGAGATTTGTCATCTAATGAAGAGAATTACATTTCAGACTGCATGTATAATTTATTGCCATCAACCTTAATCCAGTACTCCGTGCCGCAGACACGGACTGCAAGTGAAGAGCAGATACACACAAGAGCTTTATCTGAATCAATAAACTGCTATAGATTACATTTTAATCAATCAGATAGATTTTAGGGTATTTGTGAGGACAGACGCGTTGCTACCAGTAAAGAGGCGTGTGCATGTCTTTACTTGCATGTCTACAGTTCAGTTTTCGTCTCTTCCCGTGGTGCATGACAGGAATCAGTTTTATTTTCTGGTGATGTGTTACAGAGTTTGTTTTCTTGCTTGACTGGCCTAGGTATTCCTTCATTAGTCTATTGCTTTCAGCAGAACTGCCATTCCTGTATGTGAGTGAAAAAGCCTTCGCCTTCCAGTGGTGTGTATCGAATTCCTTTACCCCAAGTACAACTAGTGCTGCTAGCTAGGAAGCAGGGTAAATATAACTGCTCCCTCTCTAGCCCACCAAGGCATTGATTTATACATAGCCTACTGCAGCTGGGAGCTACAAATCTGAGGGGAAGTCAGCTTATTCATAGAACAAAAATATAGTTGTTTCGTACACACATCTCGGAGGATTTGATTCAGTATAGATGAGGACTGTCAGAGCAGTGTGTAGCAGTGGGTGCCAACTAGACTCAAATGTACTGTAAGTCTGCAAACAATGCCAGTTGATGTCATTCTCCAAGTATGTGTGTTTCTGTATCATACTGCCTTTAGAGTTTTTGCCGGAGGATGGGTGATGCTCTGCACAGTTGTCTACATTCACATTTTGCCTTTTTAGAAATGCTGATTCCCATAAAGGCAATACACTTGTCTGAGTGTGTCGCAGTAATGCTGCACACAGCAGGAAACCCACCTTTTCACTCAGAGAACAATTAAGAAAAGAGCGAGAGAGCGGGAGAGGGGGATGACTACAGATGTGCATCTTTCGCCTCACATTTAAATAACGCAGGAGGAAACAACAAGCACAGTGCTTGGAAATGCAAAGAAGTAAGGAGTAAACCGAGAGGGACAGATGGGAGGAAGAGAGGAACCAGCAGATGGGAAATATTGAAACAGACAGAGATGGGGAGGGGGATGAAAAAGAAGACAGGAAAAGTATAAAAGACCCAGGTCGTGAGTACGTTCCTCTGTTGTGAGAGGAACCTTGTTGAGTGAGCCAGTGGCTGTGGTGTCTGGCACAGCATCAGTCCATGTGATCAGACAACGGGCGTCTGGCTCATCACCCAGTCACTTTGTTCCCCCTCTGACAGCCTCGAGGACTGACTGCCTGACTGAGTGTTGGTGAGAGAGAGAGAGGCAGAGAGAGACCAAGAGGACACCTACCGCCTCTGTTGCTTTGTCAGTGAAGAGGAAATTAGCAATGTGAAGCAATTAAAACAACTGCGAAACACAGGCTTAAATTAGCTTTCCCCTGGGTCAGGGGAGGCAAAAGTCGATAGTTCAAAGGATGAGTTCTCTTTCTTCCTCTCTGTCAGACGTATACACGAAAACATACAGACATTCACGTACACACACACACACACACACCAGCAAGGTATATAATGGCTGTCCCGTCCACTGCCCTGCAGGCCATGATCCCATTGCCCAGATAGAATTCCTAATTGATGTGACAAAGTGCCAGGGAGTGTCCCGTTTCTCCAGAGTGGTTTTCTAAAACGCTGCTCCGACCTCTTTCTCCCCTCTCTCTGTCCTTTGGTATCCTATTCCTTTCACGTGCAAGTGTGGTTTAAATGGGGTAAAACAAAAACTAAAAGTCTCCTGACATCCGACGGCCGGATATTATCATGATCACTGAGTATCGACCGTGGCCACACGGCGGGCAGAGATGAGAGGACAAATCAAACATCAAAAAGCTCCGCTCTAGAGCGATGGTCTTTGCAGAAATGAAAAGCATAGCAACGCGTCAGCTTTCATTTTGTAAGATAATAGCCCAGTTGTCGCTTTTAAGAAGACATGGCTTTAGAGTGCAAAAGGAGATGGGTTTGCCAGTTGAAGCTTTTAGGAGCTGTCACTCCTAAAACATGACAGCGTCGCTAAAAATAATGTCTGCTTATAAACTCAATGTCAGCGGCTCGGGGCGTGTTAGGTGTCTTCTTAAGAGATCGCAGTCTAGAAAAACAACATTTGAACACGCCTGTGCACGCGCACGTGCAAACACTATCAATCTCAGTGTTGCATTTCACTGTCAACGGGCAGCAAACGTAGAAAGACACAAGCCGACCCATTCTTTGTTTTCTCGAATCTAGATGGATGTTCTTGTTGTGTTTTGTTTCCTATTAATTAAGTGCGGGGGTGTTGGTGTCAGTCACTATTAATTTGGAAGTGGTGATGTGCCGGGCTTTGTTTGACAGTCTTCCTTTATTACACCACACTATTGTCACTTAAAATCATGATTAATTTGTTGAATTTAATGATGTATAATTTGGCAACTCCATTTTTTTTCAATAGCTGTCAACTTGACAGCACTGGAAAGATGTATTTAGAGGTGGGCTTTGGAGAGAGACTGGGTTTGGGGTTACTACTACAGTTGTGATTTTGTTGCGGAAATTGTTTTTTAACAATCCAATTATTGCAAATGAGCTATTGACAGATACTGGTAGAAATGTAGTTTTGTCTAGGGTGCTGTGCTGCTATTCTCTGCGAGCGGGGGGATGTGTTCACTTGCATATGTTTTTGTGAGTGTGTGCGTGTGCTTTTTTTCAGAGCCAAAGCTTGAACACAACTACAGCTCAGACTGGCTTTAAAACCATGTTGTGAAAAAAATGTGAAACACGCCTCATCACAAATTACCCATCATGCAGCAACTGGAAACGTACCAGAGCTCAGAAATACGTCTGGAAAGGCTGTGAACATGCTGTTCCTGCATGAACATGATCTTTAAATGTCCTTTGTCCATTGAGAGACACAGAGGCGTTCACTGACCTGTGCAATGAGATCATGCAGTAATGCTTCTATCAAAACCTGCCGCATGCATGTTTGCCTGCCCAGAATTGTTGCGTGTCTCTGTGTGCATATAAGCATACGCATACGTGCGTGTGCAGGTGTTCGCATGTGTTAGCGTGTGCCCATGTCGTTGTGCGTTAGAATTCTAACCTGTTTACCCCTCAAAAGTCTTGAGCCATTTACCTTCTGGAATGAGAAACAGATTCAGATTCAGGGACAGTTTCCAAGCCCCATTATTTGCCGTCACTTTCAAATCAAAATCAATTTCACCAGCCCCTGTTGTTCTCCTCCTGGCTTAAATATTTTCTCTCCGAGTGTGTCTGATGAAAGGTTTTCTCTGCACAGCCCCAGAGAGCCGGCGTGCTGAGGGGGAGGCTGATCTGTGCACGAGTGTGTGTGTGTGCGTGCGCGTGTGTGCGTACGTGTGTGTGTGTGCGTGTTTGTGTGTATGTCATTGGAACACATAGGGAATGTGAGATGGAAGAGAGCAGTCAACGCTGACCTAAGCTGCCCTGCACGTCTGTGTTTGTTGAGAACAGAAAGCGAGTGCTTCATACTAAAGACAGATAACATCACCAGCAGTAAACACACACACAGACACGCACACGCACACACACACAAACAGGCAGACACAGTAGCCCAAAAGTGCTTCTCTGTTATGGTCCATGTTTGCTTGTGATGTGTGTTGTCTGAATTGCTGTTTGTTCTCCCCCATGCTTGATCAGGTTGGATGAAATCTCCTTCTCTCTGCCGATGGCGGCGTCACAGCAGCAGAGGGGGGATACCGATCTGTCAGCGCACCATACAGACAGCACTTAAGAGACTCAGGGTAATGGCTGTTCGTGGGCCCCGTTAAAAACCCTCCCCTGTTGCTGAGGCTTAGTGTCAGTTAGGAGGAGGGTGTGAAAGATGCAGCACAAAATGTAGGGACTCTAACTAGATGCCTGCTAACTGTAAAGACAAGCTCCTGTCCTGCCCATTTCAACCTCCAACAGGTTAAATATTACACTCATGCATGTAAAGTGTGTTTCTTTGCGTTATTATATGAGCTATTAAAGCACCTGGACATCTAAAACTTTAGTTTGACTAAATAAGCAAAAATAACATTTTAAGTTTAAAATTTTAAACGACAACTGAAAATAACTCAGAAAGCCTCATCAGGACTTTGTGGGTGGAGTCTGACCAGCAAGATTTCATACTAAGATGCCAAAATATTTGTATATTTTGTGTTTCTTTCTTTTTACATTTTTTTTTATTTGCCTTGCAAAAGGACTCATATGAGCACTTTTGACTCGAGAGCCCCTATCCACAGGACGACATTACTTCCGCCAAGGAGGTCATGTTTTCAATAAGACTTTCTCTGTTTTTAAGCACGGTTATGGAAAAACTACTAGATTCTTGAGAACAATTTGTGTAAAGAGTGTAGCATGGGCGAAGAAAGAACCCATTAAATGTTGCAGTGGATATGAACCACAGGGCTGATGCATGCATTCTTTTTCACTTATGAAAGCAGGCTTGGCAGAGGTCTGCGCTCTCCGAGTGCCCTTGTAGTTTGCAAGAGATTTCCAAAATGAACAATATTGATTGACCAAATAATTGAAACATGTTTACATCCCTCAGTTCTATGGTTATGGTCTGGCAAAGTTCAAGCAACAAATAGTACTTGGGTAAGGTTAGAACTTGGACACAGCACTGTTTCGATTAGCGCGTTAGCATGTTAACCTTTTCTGTACCTGTCTGTACAAAATGTTGTGCTTTTGGTAGCTGCTGAGATATTTCACAGGAAAAGTGAAAACTTTGACCTGATAGTGGCACTAAAAGACAAGTCAGGTGTTCACCAAAGTAAAAAGTGTTATTTAAAAGTAGTAATTATGTCTGGGCACCATGGACACTTGCTGGCAATCCATCCAAAAGCTGTGAAATATTTCACTTAAAAACCAAAACATGTCAAACTTCTGGTGGCAGACGTAAATTCAGAGGACAATCAAAGTCAGTAGGATTGATCCCGTGTGGACCATGAATATCTGTACACAATTTCATGGTGATCCATCTTAGAGTTGTTGAGATATTTCCGCCGAGACCAAAGTGGTGCACTGACACACAGACCGACGTTGCCATCCCGAATGAAATAGAAACATTGACTGTTAGTAGGAGAGGGGATGCAAACTGTAGTCTCCTGTGCCATAGTCAGACACTTTGTATGCCCGGCCATTCACACATTTCACAGTGCGTTAACAATGTCATACCACTTCTGCCTGTGATTCAGAGACGGGCCAGATATTATTTGCATGACCACGGGAGTTCACTTGTCAGGAAATGTTAACATGGACAGGTTGATGTGTTTTAAAGAATGACCGATACTGTCGTTATTCTGCCGATAATTAACTGTCAAGCACAACCTTTGAGCGGACGTGGAACAGGTCTCGGGGATATAATATATCGGTCTTATATCAGACTTCAAATTTGAGTAGCGCGTTAAAATGGTGAGCAAGGATGCAAAAGTTGTTTAAACAATTTCTGAAGAAGGATCAGTCACAAAGTCTGACTTGAAGAATTGAGAATGACTAATCTGGTGCTTCTTGTTTTATGGGGCGTTTTATTGTATTAGTGTGTCTTTTGTTTCTGTTTTCTCTTGCTCAGTTCTCAGTTTGTTTTCAATGTACATATCTATTGTTGAGTCTCCCCTTCGTGTATTTGTTGAGTTTTGTGTATTTTAAAGGGGGACGGGCATTGCAAATGTGATTAGGCTATAAATGCTTTGGTGTGTGGCAATGGTTTACACACACACACACACACACACATCCTTGGTGGACTTTAATTCTATAGTGATGTGTAAGAATATATTATACAGTAAAACAAAGTAATTCAGTACAGCACAGCATACACTTGTGTTTGCTTATTGTTCTATGGGTGTTATCTTATAGATTGAACAGACACCCACAAGACATAGAGTTGGCCATTATCCTGCCGCAACTGTGGAGCTTCATAACTCAATAAGAACATGGCTGTTGGTGATTTATGCTGCGGACCACGGCACACTGTACATAAATCAAAGAGAGCTCACCTATCGCTTTCACTTATTCATGCTAGCTATTATTTATAACGCCATCGTCTGGCCCTGTGTGATCAATATCCTTAATTCTAATTACATCTCAAGCACTCGCCACTCTGTGTTGTTGGTACAACACGCATTTGCGTCAAAGATGTTAATCAGCTGGGTTGGCGCAAGGCACTGAGGGGAATGAGGGAGAGTGGCAGAGCGGGAGGTAGTGTGATTAAGGTAGAGTGCAGAGATGAGAATATGAGCTTTATACTACAGTGCTGAGATGATGTTTACCTGAAATACCTGCAAGATCAGACATAATCTGTCGTGCTCAGCCAAGGGTCCAAAATGTTGTAGAAGAAAGGCCAAGACCAGATGAATAGAGAGGGGATCAGCTTCGCCAAACATACAGAGCTTTTATCCGGAGCCTAGCGGCCTGTTGACACTTCCTATAGTTGGCTATCTCCGCTCCCATCGCCTGTTGACTCTGCTGCTCAGTGGATTTGAGACAAGGATCAGACTATGGCTCAAGTCAAAGTCTTGTGTTCATAATGCCCAGTATGCTAGCGGACACTATGGGACGCTCAGTGTGATAAGGTCTGTTCACGGCCGCGTTCCCTGCTGGTCAACCTGCTGTTTAACTTCACAAACAGTGCTCATGACAGTGATGGTAAAAAAACACACTTTGTTTCTCTCTGCGGTGGTCATGTGATTCAGTCCTGTCATCACATCTCATCGGCACAGCCGGCATAGAAAGTGGCTGCAAATGGTTTTGTGTGCAGTTTGGGTGATGTGAGCAGGGATGATGGAGCTAATCTGCCCAGCAGGACAGAGAGGGTCAACATCTTGACCCTTTGCACACTGGCTTTACTCCATGAAGATACAATGTTCCTGTTGCTTTGTCTGGACAAGATTAAATGAATGCATGTACAGTACAATACATTATCCTTAAAACTGGCCTTAAAATGAGCATGAAACTTCATATGTGATCGTGCAGGTAAATAAATTGTTCCTGTGCATAATTGACAGGAGTCGCGCTCATCTGCTGTTTGCCCACGGAAGATTACTCACATGTGTGTGTGTGTGTGTGTGTGTGTGTGAGCATCTGGGCCTCTGTGTGCTGTTTGCTGTTTGCTGTAGGGATGGCAGTCTCCGTAATCCAGCGCGCTGCTGTGGCAACACGGAAACAGAGGTAGGGTGACGTTAATCCCATGGGAAATAAGAAGAGGTGAAACAGAAAAGTCTCCGATAAGGGTGAAGTTGGGGGGAAAGATACGGAGCAGAGAATCATCCAAAGACAAAAAAAAAGATTTTCCATGAATCTTTTTTTTTTTGGAGGCCATCCAAGGACTTACTTAGAGCAGGAAACAATGTTGCTGGTGCTTCCTTTATGCTTGTTAACAATGTAACAATGTCACACATGTCACATTTAGGTTTTTTTTTGTTCATTTTACAAAAGTCCAAGGTGAATATAATAGTACGCGATAGAAGAACCAAGCTGCAAAAGACTTTTCGGTGTTGCTGCTGAATGCTATACAAAGATGTGCTCCTATGTGAATCTAGAAAACTGTGGACCCCAAGAGCATATTTTTTATAGTTTTATGTTGTGTGTGTCAGTGTCTGTGTGTGCAGCTAACAAAATATCTCCCAGTGGATAAGTTTCACATGCCCTGACATAAACTTTTGTCAAACAAGATTTGTCTCGTACTTGTTAAACTAATTGGCCTTCATCCTAAACTCGAAACAAATCATGTCATGTATTCCATTATAAATCTACCCCACTGGAGGTTCCTGTCAATGGCAGGAGAGGAGAAAGAGGTGTGCGTGTGTGTGTGTGTGTGTGGAGAAAACATGGTGGTGTGGTAGCGTGGGCACAGAGCAGAAACACATCATAGTTGTTGTTTAATTTGATGATGTCTCCAGCGAGAGCAATGTGGGCGTGCTGCTGGCTCAGATCTATCTTCCCCTCTCTGTTTGTGAATGTGTTTTTAACCACTAGATCATTGTAGCAATACACTGGTGGCAGCGCTCCGACATTACCCTGCCTGCAGCATCGATCCTCACAGCTTCATTTACAACAGTATGGATTTCTGCATCAGTGGGGAGGAGTGAGAGACAAAGGGAGACAGTGAGTGAGACAGAGAGCGGGCAAAATGGAATTTTTAGAGGCAATTTCAATGCACGAGTATAGCGAATGTTTGAAAACTAAATAGAAATATTTGGACCGGCGTGGAAACTTCAAAGGTTGTAATGTTGTTTTTTTTAAGCTGTAGAAATTTTAAAGGGGAATTCCAGTGATTTAAATATTGTACTTCCATAAAGTTGGTGAACTTGCAAGTGACAGATGAAACATTTATTAATAAAAATAATTTAATCAAAGCAGCAGACCATAACATCCCTGACTTTTAGTCCTTAATATGGATCAATCTCCCAAATCCCTAGATTTACACTTCTTGTACTCCTATTCATCTTTTACCTCACTATGTGACCAGAGTTAGTGCAGTTGAAGTCATGCTTCATGTACATCACAAATTATATTTCTATTGCACCTTGTCACATTTTGTTTTTATCAAAGCCCCAAATGTTCCTGTTTCTTTAGGCTGAATAGTACTCCTTCATGACTAATGTCCCTTGAAGCTACTCTACTCAATATTTTTGATATTAAAAATGGATCACATTTGTAGATAAAAGAGGTCGTTCGCAGCGACAAACGCTACAGTTCCTCTAAGCTCCACGGAGCATTTTAGCATCTTTTTTGTTTTACAGACCACAAATACATTTTTTTTCACCCTCAACTCTCTTCACCTTCTTGTCTCAAACAAGCAGCTGTTTTTAATGAAAAAGCCTTCATAAAGTGACTGTATTAAGTGCATGCTCAGCACCAAACGGCAGACATGCAAAGTTAGCAACTAGCTGCCGGTGAACATAGTTAAGCATTTAGTAGCTAAAGAGCCCCATTTCCCCTCCGAACTTGGTGGATAATAAAAACAAAGCTAAGAGGAGAGGTAATGTAGGACTGACATTTACCAGATGGATAAACACAGGACTACACATTAGTTGTCATGTTGCTCCAGGTCGGCTGGGTGAGCAAATAAGTAGCAGTTTGCTAGCACATTAGTCATATCTAGTGTATAAGGTGATTATCAATGTTGTATTTACAGCTTTCCCCCAAGAGGCTAAAAAAACTGGTCCAAATCCCACGAATCCAGCCTGTCCAAACAATTTTAAGATTATGCAACAATGCTTGCTGCATGGCATATATTACTCATTCATGACGGATATTGCTGAGGTAATGACATCACATTAATAATTGATAGGCATTTACAAATGCAGAAAGCGTATATTGATGTAATTTGAGTCTTGGCATATGAAGTGGGTCTAGTTAATGTATCCAGGGGGATTTAAAATTCATTAATTCTCTGTAGCTCCGATGGTTGAAGCTTACTACTGAGGATGTGCGAGGGCAGGGAGGGAGGGAGAGAGGAGGACAGTGAGCATGAAGTCAAAGGTCAATCCACTAAGGTATAATATAACATGCACAAATGAATGAGCTCACTGCCTCTCTCTCTCTCTCTCTCTCTCTCTCTCTCTCTCTCTCTCTCTCTCTGGTTTTTAGAAGCTTTGAGGGATTTCTTTAATCAGGGGGGATCAGAGGGACTTATGAATGTCCACTACTTTACCCGGCCACGTATAGTGTGTGTGCAGAGGTCTTTGGCTTGGCTTGTAGGGTTTTGTATGTAATTTTACCCAATTAAATGACACAATGTCTGTTACAGATTAAGATTAATTCAAAGTATCCGCAGCCATATTAGATGGCCAAAAGTATGTAGACATCCCAGTACATGTACCTTTGTGTATTTTTCGTCCGCTGGGCTGAGTTGGCTGAGCGTCTTAGTTTCAATTAAGGGAAATCTTAACGCTACTGAATTAAGTGTGAATGTAGGTGGTTGCTAACAAGTGGCTATATGAGACTGAAGAAGTTGTCTGGGAGAGCTAATGTATTTTTTGCAATAATCCAAAAGCAAATGGCACAGTGTCCTATATGTAGCACGGTGGAAAGAACGAGGGTGGAGGATGGCTGAGTAGAGCATCAGACTTTTAGGCCGTAAAACGGGAGTTTGACAAGTCCTGTCACAGACCTGACATTTTTAATAACCATAACCATCTTTACTTAACCTTAACCAAGAGTTTCCAAATCCAAACTCTAGTGGAAAGTCCTCCCAGAAGATTGGCAGTACATCACACAAGAGTGTGAACAAGTTGCAGCCACACACACACACACACACACACACACACACACACACACACACACAAGCACACACACACACACTCTCTATTATCCAGAAGAAATGCCTTGGGTAAGATTAAAAAAAAAGGTTTCTTACCGCCTAGTCCACTGTTGCTACATCAACTGACACACACTGGATTCAGGTTCAAGTAAGCCCTCACACTCACACACTCACACATTCACACAATCATACAGTCATACCTCATTACAGATAGACACAAACGCCTGTACATGAATACAGATATGCATGCACGCACATGCACCCACACACACACACACACACACACACTCACACACTTTATGTTCACCATGATGCAACTTGCAGGTGCAAAAGTGAAAGAAAAGAGTGTGTGTGTTGAGCTGTCACCAGAAGTTTTATTTACAGACTTTCACTGTGCAGCTGATAGGTAACAGTGTTTGTTTTTCAATGACTTTCTCTAGCCAAAAAAAGTAAAACTTTTTTTCTATGAACGTTATGAAATGTGATGCAGATGGCAACCCTTTTTTCTCCTATTGTCCCTTATTTTGTTCGGCTGATAAAAGCCGGACTGCATTTGGCCGTAGAAACACAGCCTCCTTCTGTGGACACCTACAGGATTTGTAAGGATCATTCCTCGCTGTACCATAGCTCAGAAAACCCTGGTATGAACCTCGAGATTGAAGGACATATAGAAAGAAGAAAAAGAAGTCAGACAAGGTTGGCGGGGGAAAGAAAAGAGCTGAGAAATTCTGGACACGCTGCTGTGAGACTGCAGAGAATGGGAAGAAAATAGAAACCCTATTTGATATTTAATTGGAATTGATCCTGTGGAGCAGCTGAACATTTTAACACTGGGCAAATCCATACATCTCGGGCGTGGGGGGGATGCCATGCACCCATTTGTGCATGTGTTCTGTGCCTGTGATACAGACCCTCGCCACACAAAAAAACAAAAAAGAAAGTGAAAACCCTGTGAGCCACACATCAGAGGAGAAAAAGGAAAAGAGAACACAGGCAACAGGGGAACAGAGAGCCGAAGGTGGGAAAGCAACAGTCAAAGTTTTAATATTTCTTCAGAGATTATTAATTTATCTACCTTATGGAAACACCAACCGTCCGAGACAAACCAACCAACAAGATCCTCAATAATGGAGGAACAGAGGCAAAGGAGATGTGTAGTTTGAGCTCACAGAAGATGTTCAAAAAGTACATATGAAAGTAATCATCCACCTGTTTATTTATAACAATATATACCACATTAATCCTGTAATTAGCTTCTCTTTGTTAGTTGTATTGAAAATGTTTTCATATATTCTGCTCAAACGTACACTATGTCATTTTCTTCCACTAGGGGGATCTCAATGAGCTGGAAAACAACACTGAAGGAAGCAGTTTCACTTCAAAAATCAATCTTTCCCCCGTGGACACAGAGCAGAGCGGCTACTAGCTAAAGGCTAGTGTGTGCTGGCTTTGTTTCTCTGATAACTTAAAATCCACATATCGAGGAGTTTATTTTACCTGGAGCCGAATTTTTCGCAGAGGTCTCATCCTCTCCCTGAAACAAACTGAAATGTGTAGAACTGTAAAAAAAAAAAATATATATATATAATAAAACAATATATGTGTTTTATCGATGGACACAGGCCAGAAGGGCTACGAGCTTAAGGCAAAGTTTGCTCAGCTTGTTTCTCTGATAATTTAACGTGAAATGTTACATATTATATCTTTAATGGAGATTAGGTCCTGCCTGACGCTCACGTCCTCCTGGATCCATCTTTTTTATATACGATCACGTCATCATTTCTGTCACATAGATTGTCGATGTTGTATTTTTAACTATGTTGTTTGTTCTGTACACACGTCACCTATTGCACGTCTGTCCGTCCCGGGACAGAGATCCCTCCTCAGTCTCTCCCTGAGGTTTCTGCCATGTTTCCCCCTTTAATTGTGCGGTTTCTTTTAGGGAGTTTTTCCTTGTGCGGTGCGAGGGTCTAAGAACAGAGGGTGTCGTATTCTGTACAGTCTTTTTTGTGATATTGAGCTATATAAATAAACTTCATTTGATTTTGATTTAATACATCTGTTGAATATAAATGATCAATAATTCCAATCCATAAATCATCTTTGACTGGTAATGTGATATGTATAAGAATGTCAGTGAACTGTAAGAGAGTGCGTGTGTGCACATGCAGCATTGTTACAGAAACCCCCAAAAAGACCCACTTGTTCCTCTGAAAAACGGCAGTAATGAGCCCAGATAAAAGGAACACATGAAAGGAGGAGGGATACATTACCGTGTGCGAGGAAAGTGAAATGTGCACGCCGTCCTGCTCCTATCTTTGTCTACGCGCTTGCATGTGGGCATGTATACTGTATGAGCACCTGTGCACAAACACTTTTGCACACATGCCTACACAAACACAGAGGCGCGCAAACAAAACACAGAAAGCCAATGCCTAAAGACAAAAGCTGCGCTGCGGAACAAAAGACGACCAAAAAAGCCATCAAGACACCCGCAGCAGGCACCCATTGTGATTAATGAAAACAAATATTGGGAGAGAGTGGGGCACAGGCGCAGAGAAACAGCACAAACAATGGAGCAGACAGCATAATGCATTCAGGGTTCGCTGACGGCCCTCTAGTGCAGAATGAGAATAATAGGAGGAGAGGGAAAGTGGGACAGAGGGACAAGAGGGAGAAGGAGGGGAGGAAGAGGAAACAAGGGCACTAATGTGAAATCCATTCTCCCTAAAAATATCAACACACACACACACACAGAGCCTCACACCAGCCAGCTTTCAAACCCTGTCGCTGTCAGTGCGTCAGTGCTTACACCTGCTCCACCGAGCAACTGTCTTTTCTGCCAACCTGAGAGAGTGTACGCAGCTCACACACATAGCTACACACCTCTAGTTATATCTGAGAGCATTTGAGAGTTTAAGTGGGTTAAATATTCCTATGGCATGTTTGTAAATGGTGGGTTCTCCATAGCATGGCGTATTGGGATGCGAACCATGTCATTGCAAGGTAATGACAGCAATAGGCGACACCAAATTGCATATAAGCTTCCAGTTTGACAGGCAGCCTGTGGTTCTCCACTCCTTTGATATTAAGTCAGGTCAGAGTTTAACCCCAAGACGGATTTTACAGAACGATCTCAGCCTCCCAGCTCATCACATCGTCTCCATCAGCAGGTTTAGCTTGCTCGGTTGTCACGGAGATGTTGGTGATGCTGAAACTTTGAGTACATTTCTCTGGGTGCTTTAGAGACTTTCTAAAAGGGGAGATTTCTTCACTCAAAAAGCTCCGGAACAAAAGAGCAAGTGGACGTTCAGTTGAGATAGTTTAGTCAACTCCGTTTCCGAGGTCAGGATTTTGTTGTCAAGCCTTAAAGTTTATCATAATTTCTCTATCATCCATGTTCACCTTCCTCTTGGTTTTAATATTAAACATCCACCATGACTAGAAAAATTGTTTCAAGAACGTTGTGGTTGCTGACTTTGTTGTATCTTTAGTGCAGATTTGGTTATATTTTTGTAAAGCACTTTTTAACATTGTTTTGAAAGCTGCTGTAAAAAAAAAATAAAGTTTATTATTATTGTTGTTATAATAACTAGACATCTCTAAAATGTCCTGGCTGATTGTGATTCAGGCAGCTGAAAATGAAGCTCGCTGGCTAGTAAAGGTTGGTCGTCAGGTTCTAATGCCCATTAGTTTCAAATGGGTAATCATGTGTAAGCATTAAAGTTAACAGGTCACTGACTTTCACTAATAGAAAATGATAAGTGGCAATAAATCTCAAAGCACATATTAAGTGTTTATCACTGAGCTTTGAGCGTCTCACATTACTGTAAGCCAGTAGTCTCAAGAAGATGATTCAAGAAAAAATAAACATGTTAACAGAAATATATTTTTTCACTCCGATGAAATATGAAACACCATTCTTCGGTTGAACTGCTCATAAATCACATCCACACAAAAAACCCATAACCTGCTATTTGGGGTCACAAGTAGACATTGTTTAAATTTTTAAAGGAGTCAAAGGCAAAAAGTTGGGTAAAAAGCACAAACTCTAAGGTGTTACACTTGCTCATTTTCCATCAATTCTCTTATTAAAGACACGGCTGTAAACGCTCTGCAGCTCTGTCAAGCAAAAGACTCAGGGAGAAGAAACGTGTGTGACGACACAAAGAAGAGAAAGTCAAATCTGGAAGACACGTCCGCTCATTAGGCCGCAGCTAATTAGACCACTGTTGATTACATCCTCCTCTTGAACCTTGTGTTCTTCAAAGGAGTGAACGACACCTCGTGATCCTGAATGTCATCTATTAGCCCAGAGACGATGCAAAGCCAACCGATCACTTATCTCGGAGAGTCCACGTTTAGCTTCACTTATTAAACTTCTCTGCTTGAAGTCGCCTGTGTGAAAAAAACAACACTGGGAAAATCAGTGCAAACTTATTCCCCTTCATCGACAGCCCCTAAACAAACAGAGCCAGCAGGACAGGGATGAAGGTTCAAATTTATGTTGTGAGACAAAGGGTAGCCGAGGGAGGAGGGATAGAAGCAACAGTTTCTGGCTGATGGCTTCCTTTGGTGGTCTGTGTTATTCCCATCCGGCTTCATTACAGTCTTATCTCTAGGCGAGCCACACAGCCAGCGAGAACGCGCCAGAGACGCTCTGCGAGGTTGTGGACATGGCACACCTGCCACCTCAGATAAAATAAACATCAGAATTAGGGCGCAATTTTGGGTCCTGCTTCTCAATGTTTTACAGTCGCTTTTGCTCTCTCTCTCATCCGCCTTCCTTGTTGATTAATCCTTCTCTTCTCTCTCTTTCTCCCTCTGTTTGTATCTGTTTAGCTCTCTCTCTCTCTCTCTCTCCCTTTTGTCCCAGCCGCTCTAATTCCCTCCAGTCCATCCTGACAGAGCTGCGATAATGGCTCCGTAAATTAGGACCATCCCGTTTCCCACCGATCATCCTCCCAGCGGTTGACGTGATCTCTCACCTCTAAGGTCAAAGGCTAATCGGTGAAAAGCAGTCAATGCCATAGTCAGAATAATCAATCACGCCGCGCTATCAGAGGTGCCACAGAATCCTGTAAACACTACTTTGAAATCGCCCTCCCACAGACACACGTGCTGACTTCACGTGCGTCTCATGAAACAGGCACCAGCGTGTTTCATTTACTGACACAACGATTGAATCATAACTAATGTCATTAACAGACATTCATTTTGCAACCTGTTTCAAGAACAGCCACAGTCATCATATTGCAAAATACTTGCCATATCATAGTGTAAAAAAAAAAAAAAACGCTCCTCTACAAATGCTGCTGGCATAATAGCAAGTGTTTACATGTTTTTTTGCCTTTCGCGTTCATCCCTTTGCTGGAAAATCTAATCACTCTCACAAGTTTCACTTAATCACATGAAAAACAAAAACCTGAACTATTGAGTCTCTTTAATCCACTTTGTGAATACATATTGGAGAACACAGCTTTCAAAATCCAAAAGGGATTAGTTCTAAACGGCAGAGACAGAGAGGCCTTTGAGGGGAGCTAAAATTACAGGTGGAGTGATCCCTTCTAAAATTATCCAACTCTTTTATATTGCGCCTCTGAAGAATTCATGCTCATGTTTAATTCCCAAGCTCTGATAACGAATGTCTCCTCCAAGCACCTGAAGATTAATAGACTTTTACCAGGTGCTCTCTGTCTTTTTATAACACACTCCAGCTATTTAAACGCTCAGCTGTCTGGCTGTCAGCTTACAGCATGAGGTCATTTAGTGGAAACCCATGGATATACTTACAGAGTGGTATGGCAAAAAGCATCTGATGCAAGAACAATGAAAAGTAAACTAAAAAAAAAAAAAAAAAAAAAGAATCGAATGCAAATATAGCTTTGATTTGAATAACACCAAGCTAGCGGCTCTTTCAGGCTGTAATAGGCATAGTAATGCGTTGAACTAAATGCTATCATGAGAATACTGACATGCTCACAATGATAATGTCTATATGCTAATGTTTAGCAGGGTTAATGCTTACCATGTTTACCATATTAGCGTGTTAGCAAGCTAACATCTTCAAATTGTTCTAGACATAAAGTACTGCTGAGGCTGATGTTAACCTCACTAGTTTTGCAGGTATCTGGTTATAAACCAAACACATTTTCCAATTTGAATCATTGAGCTGATGATGGCACTAGATGCAAAGTGAAGGGATCAAAAAAGTTGTTACAATTCATGTTTAGGAGGGCAAGAATGTGTCAAACAGTTGAGACATTTAATTTATCACTAATGTCAACCTGCTGGTGGTGCTAAAGTAAAACTTTATTGTCAAATTCATTAGGATTTATCCTCTGGGGACCATTAATGCCTGTAGAAAATGTCATGTCAATCTATCCCATAGTTGTTGATATATGTAAATAAAAAACAACAATGCCAACCTCATGGTAGCGCTAAAAAAAACAGGGGATCGCCAAAGTCAAAGGGATACATCCTCGGGGGAGCATGAATGGCTGTAAAAGTGTTGTTCGAATTCATCAACTTCACAGGACAGATGAAAACTTTCACCTGCTAGTGGCAGTACAACAAAAGTCATGGGAATCACTAACGTCATTGGGATTTATCATCTGAGGGCCATGAATATCTGTCCAAATTTTCTCAGCAATCCATCAAATAGTTGTTGATATATTTCACTGGGAAACAACAATGTCAACTTCGTAATGCTAGAGGGAAAAAGTCAGAGGGATTCAACCTCTGAGGACTAGAAGTGTCTGTAAAAAATGTAATGGCAATCCATCACATAACTTCAGTTTGGACCAAAGTGGTGGACCAACCGACCGACCATCCCGGAAAAACACAGAAAATCATTTGCAAAAATGATGTTGCTTTTGAATGTTTTGATTTGAATAAAATCTTTTTTTTTTTTTTTTTTTTTAAATGAGCCCAAGAGTTTAAACTCTGCAATGCTGCAACTAAGAACACAAATTCAGACCAACTACACATCATAAAACCAAACACTCTGTTTTTTGCTCTCATGCCTCCTTGCACTGACACAGGCCAAACTTTGAGTGATGAAAAAGCATATTCAGATTTCACACTCCAATAACAACAAGTAATCAAAGCCAGTGGTGGAGCCGCGCCGACAGAGGCAGCAGACCGAGGTGGAGTGACGCTGCTGCAGCCCTCAGTCACACTCTAAACACCTGTCTTCAAATGGACACATCAATCCCTATTTCACAGCCCGCCTGGCCTCCTACACTGACGCACATAAACACACACACATACACACGCGCGCGTATGGAATGGTAAGCAATATATATGCACACCCAAAAACTATGCAGACATTTCCACATATCTGTGGTAGCAGATGTTTGAAAAACATCACAGTTGGAAAAAGACTTTTAGACAAAGTATTTATCGACAAAGCTAGAACAGGAGACGCCAAAAGGATGGGGGCGAAAGAAGATGGAGAGTAGAAATCAGTCCGTTGCAATGCAGCATACGGTAATCTTGCTCTTCTGAAGGACGGACTGATTCACAGCCGTGGAGTGGCGAGGGATCGGTGCGGCATGTGAGAAAATGGTCCTGGACCGAAAAGAGGGTAGTGAGAAGCACTTAGCACCTGGTCTGGGATAATACCATTCTCTCCCTCTCTCTCTCTTTCTCTCTCACCCGCACACACACACACAAACACACACACACACACACACACACTCAGAGATGTACACACACAAGCACTTTGCCTAATAGAGTAGCAGCAGTAGTCAGCGTTTCCCATGGCAGGATGTAATCGCATGGCTGGACTCAGTGATGGATTTTGGGTTAGAGGCAGCATCAGCACCACTGCAATAAACACACACACACACACACACACCCATACACACACACACACACACACACACACACACACACACACACCATTCACATGTGCATACACTTAGGTATTTGCACAAAAGGTTCTGTGTACAAAAGGATTAACGCTGATATGTGAAAGTTAAATGGAAGAAGCACACAAGGGATAATAGTTGTTGTTTTTTCTCTCTTCCGTATATAAACAGGAACATTTCTCCACAGTAACAATGATCTAAACTCTCTGAAATGTGCCTTTTTCTGGTTTGTTGTGTAGAGACAGGATCCTTGACAATGCAGGGGGATGTAATCTTCCATAATCTTCACGTATTTAAAAAAAATATATAATAAGTAAGTAACCTTGCATCATTTATAATCCTCTGATTTCTTTGAAAAGCAAACCTTCATTAAACCTGACCAACAAGTAAACACAGTTTGTGCCCCTCATGTCTTACCATTATGGTTTATTTACAGAGCTAAACTTTAGCTCCTCCAAGAAATAAATAGCTGTTGATCTTTGACAAACCCAGAAGCTCATTTGAGCACACAAGGTATTTCAAGAATCCTTTAAAGACTCTTCTAACCATCTGGATGGGCGAAAAAAATCCCTCTAATGAAAAATGTGGACACTAATGGAGGTAACTGATAACTTATGCTGTTTGAGTAAGTACGAAAGTAACTTTTCAGTGAGTAACATCTCATGTGTAACTAATTAAATGTTTCAAGTAACTTTCCCAACACTCATTTTATTTGTCTATATTGATGTGACTTTATATTATTTAACACAAAATCAGGGCTTGACTTTACGCCTTTTCATCTCCTTTCCCTGCATGTGTTACTCACGGTCATGGTTAAACTTCCTTGTTCGGTATGGAAAATATAGGCCTGTTAAAAAAATGTAAACAATCATTATAATGTGGTAATGTACAAATCATATAATTAATATGCTCTCTTCAAAGCAGCCAGAAAAAAAACAAAAAACTGTAATTTTACCTTACTGATCATTGTAAAAGAAATTTCATCCAGATGGTTTGAGGAGTCTTTGAGGACTCTGGAAATACCTTCACAACAGCGATAAGTGTCGTTTAACAACCTTCGTGATTTGCCAAAGATTGCCTGTTATTTTATTTTTGGAAAAACAACCCTGATGTTTGCCTCTGTGACTCGAATGTAATGGGAATACATGAGAGGCACAAACTGCTGCTAATCATCAAGTTAGTGTTTATCAGTTGATATAAGAGCCCGACGCGTAACAGACTGATTTCGTGGTGAAGAAACACATAGCTGTGATTAGGATCGTAGATTTACGCCGTCTCGATTCAGGTGCAGTGAGGGGTGAGATAAAGCATGTTTGCCTAGAGAGATCTATGGCCAGAGGGCTTACAGACAGTTAAATTATTCACAAGCAAGCACCTAGGAATCCTTAGCTCTCAAAACACATGCAGACCTTGAGTAAAATGCGAGTACGTGTCCAAGATGTACGGGAACTTTCCCTAACGCACACTTAAAAACAGGTGCTCGTACACACGTAAACATTCAATATTGCTATAAATGAATGAGAACGCGCTGCGGGCACCACCGACTGTGAGCAGATGAATGATTTGCAGGGATCCGACAGAATTATTCCAACTGTCTCTATCAGCTCCTTGAGTATTGCATTGGTCCATAAATACAGAGTAAGGGTGATGATGTGAAAACTGGTTGCGCTAAAAAAAAATAAATAAAAAAAAAAAGAGGTCATAAAAATGACAAACACAACAGTCATCTCCATCTTATTCAGCCTCACTTCCATTAGTGTGACAATTTCATTAAACAAACATAATGTACAAAATCATTTCCTCGACTTGGCTGGCTCCGAGAAATTAACAGCAACATGGAAGTCATGCATAATGAATGTGAACATTTGCCATCTACAAGTCTCCCACAGTCAAACATTAATTCAACCTCGCGCAGGGTGTGGAAAGGGAGGAGGAGGACAAATGGAGCGGAGGGAAGAGGAAGGACTTTGGAGAGTGAAAGTGAAATCTTTGGAGGTGGTCTGACTGAGAGGTACACTAAAGTTCTCTGAGTCTGGATTGATCGCTTTGGAGTCTGGGTAACAATATGAACGATAGGGCGGTATGAATTGGCTTCCAACTGTTAAATTAAAAATGATTCAGTTTATGTGTACTGAAATAAAAAAAAAAAAGAGCCATTACGCTGGCCCTTAGAAATCATACTGTGGACACTGATGTGGATGATAACTTTTCTCATTTCAAACACAGGAGCAAACGGTTTGCTGTCAAAGCCATTAAAATGTGTACGCCTCGGTCCAAAGTGCGTCAGCAAGAAAAATGTAGCCGAAAAAAAAAGGCAAAATATCAAATAATTAAACTCAACTTGACAGGGAGTGAAAAGTACACGTCAAGTCGAATGAAGTCAACTCGCTGCTCTTTTCCCATTGATCAAAAAACAGAAGAGTTTGACATGACACTCATGACCGTGCCAGAAACACTTGGCATCATCTAATTCTCTTTGCATAAATATCACAATCATTTATCTCGACACTACACAACAAAATGCTAATGGTAACATTTTAGGGAGGGGAGCTGGGAAAAAAAAAAGAAAAACGCTCATCCTTCATGAGGGGTGATTTATTACCCAGTACAGCAGGGTCATACATTAATTTTGCTCTTTATATAAAAGGCCTGTTATTTCTGCATGCATAAATAAAACACTCAGACAGACATGCACACATACACATATGCATAGGTACACGCGCCCGTTTGCAGCCTTCACACTCGGCTTGTGTTGGGGAAAATGTCACAGTGTCGAAAGGATGTTTATCTGGCGGGGACAGATTTGATGCTTTGACGGGGCCGCTGCGGCTCTGTTGCCTTTTCCATGGCGCAATGTGCATGCGTGTATCTGTGTGTTTATTTTTTGATTGTGATGTGTGTTGTCTTTGACTGACGCGGGACTATGGGAGATGCCAGCGTACCGCGCGCCGCTCGACCAGACGCACATCGGATCTGACAATGCTGAGCCAGCGGTGTGACAGGCATGTGACAGGCCAGAGCTGGTCCTAAATGACTTCTTAGGCTCCATTACCCTGCCAAAACACTGGACACGCCATCTCCCATTTCCCATTTCCCCTTCATGGTCACAGAGCCCTTTACAATTCACAAATGGAGCGCTGATTACACCCTACCTTTCGCTCTGTATAGATTAATCACACATAGATGCAAGCTTGCACGCACACGGATAAGACAACCCCCACACCTGCTGCAAATCAAAGAGAGAAGCTGAGCGGGGCACTGAGTGCCAGGAGCAGGCCAGCAGCAGTGGTGGTTATCCTGAAGGAAGCCTCAGTAGTTGGTATTTACACTGCCACTCCACCCTCTGATGTTTTGACACCGGCGGCCTCTAGAAACAGAGAGCATTTGTCAAGAACTGCTTTGAGAGGCAGCACGTTGAAGGTGACCGAAGATGAATGTGTCATTAGTCGAGACACAAATTAGTATACAGGGAGTAGAGAGGGTGAAGGAGAGAAAGGAGGGGGAGGAGACAGCTGCAGCCGTGGGACAGGACAGGGGCAAAAACAATGTGAAGCAGACAAAGGAATACTGCTATTGTGAAATATAAAGGGCAGCGACCCGCAACCTTAAAGGAAGCAGCGAGTGCAACTCTCGAGTGACTTTTCGTGGTGAGCATGAAAATCGGAAAAAGATGCACGATCTTCCGTCTCCTGCGATGACGGAGAACAATATATGTGACCCTCACACACCCTTTGATGTTGGAAAAAAGAAAAAAAGTATTTGGTCATGAGGGTTTATTACCTGATGTACTGCTACTTTTACCCACTTCCTATATCACAAGTGGTTTTGATGTCTTGCCAATTTCCGCATTAGCCTCTCCTAATGAGGATGGGGAAGTGTACGTTAAACCCTGATGCCTGTTCGTCTGTTTATCTGACAGGGAGGGGGCTTGGCATCGTTTAGCCAGTTTAGCTCATTGGAGTGTGGTGGTATTTCTGCTGTGTTTCCTCCCTGGCTATTCTGCACACTGGTAATTGCAGTCTTATATAAAGAGCCACATCACATTTAAGGTAGGGGGGGGGACAAGTAAACAAGGATATGAATGCTGTCCTCAGATGCAAAGACCCATAAATCATTTATGGGACAACATATTTGCAGACATGTGTTGAGGGCAGATAAGATCTTCCCGATGTGCGAGCTTGTTGGCAGAACAGGCCTCTTTCTTTCGATTAGTAGATGAAGTGCGATGAGAGGAATTGATAAGAGAGATGAAGACAGGTATATAGAGAGGCAGGCAGATGGGCAGAGAGAAAGAAAGTGGCTGGCGGTAATAGCAGCAGTAATTTTCCTGTTTCTTTTTTTTTTTTTGGAGGGAGGTAATTCTCGACCCGTTGTAGCAGAACTCCTGGCGCATTGTTTTGAATGAACTCTGGCTGGTAGGAATGAAAATGAGATTTCACTGTATCCAGCCCGCTTAACACCGCGTGAGTCTCAATAAACACTAAAGCTCTTCTCATTTCATGCTTCCCAATGTGTAGCGGCAGACAGCAACACCACAGCACGCAATCACAAATTCAAATGAAAAGCGAGAGGGAGGAATTTCTCCTTCACAGCCTTGTTTAATTTGCCGCCTCCTGGGCAATTGAAACGTGCCTCTGCTGTGCTGTTGTCTGAAGGTGTGCGAGGTTCAGAGAAGATGCCTTACATGTATTCAGGGCTTGGGGGGGGGGGGAGAAGGGGGACCAGGAGGGAAAGAAAGAGAGAGAGGTTAGAAAAGAAACAGAGAGAAGCACAGCAAAGTACAAAAGACAAATTGAATAAACTCGATATGTTCGTTTATACCTGGAGCGTCGTACTGGAGTTGAAACAGATGCCCACGCGCACAGGCCCACACACCCCGAGACGGTAGCAGTGTGTGTTAATGCCTGGAGCTCTCCAGCCGTGCAGCCGCCTCAGGGGAGACATCCTCCTGATAACACAAACTAACTCCTAGCTCAGGGTCCCAATGGACAGACAAACAAAAGACAAGGTTTTATCTGCTTTTATCTCATTAAACACTCCATAACTTGCTTAATTGTTTACGGAGGGATTTAGAAGAATATCCCACCCAAGGTTTATGACTTTGGCTGCGGGTGAGCGTGTGTGTCTGCGTTCACTCCATCCCACACATGTTGGGGAGTATGCATTTGTGATTCATCGTTGCTGAGACTTAAGGTGGATTTTAATTAGGACGTGTATGAGGGTGCAGCACATTAAGATGTGGCAAGAGATTAAGAGACAAAGGGCTGCATTTTAAGCCCTTTGCGTTCAGTCCATCACTCCATTAGGAATGTGAAGAGAGCCCAGTGTGCATCTGTTAGTGTGTTTATTGAAGCTGCAAAATGATCTGTATTCCAATTCAGGTGGAAAAAGGCAAAACACTTTGTTTTTTATTACACTTCTAATGTTCGCGTATTAGAGTGTTAATATAAGTGTCTTTCAAAAAACCATTATAATAATTCTGAATAAACATGTATACCTCGCCAGTGTGATACCAGCATGTCGGTGAACTAGCTCGTAACTACACTGCCAGAGCTAACTAGAGCTAATCTCAAACAAACTCTGCTACACATATTGCAGGTCGCACTGGAATACAAAAGACAAGTAATGTAATTAAAAACTACCCCAGTATACCATTAATTGTAAAAAAGAAAAAAAAAAAAGAAAGAATTCTTCTTTTATTCTTTTATAGTAATTCTTATATTTATTGTAAACACTTTTATGTATTATATTATATATATTACAATGTAATAATTATATAAATAAAGTGCCTAATATAACATGGAATAATTACATTTACATTATATGTAATCATTAAACTATATGTTTTGCACTTTATTGTGTGTTTTGTTATGCCTGCCTCTCCCGGTCCGTAGACAAATTGTCTTGCATTGAACCGGTCCGTGGTGCAGAAAGGTTTGGCACCGCTGCTGTAGGCTATTCGCTTCGGCTCCAACCCTATGCTCCATCTTTGGAGTCCTCCCTAGGAAATTCGAGGGGGGAGGCCATCTCCCTTGTCAGAAAAAATGACCAAAATGCATGTCCCTTGTTAACCTGCCATCCCCCCTCTACAATGCCTAGTAGCAGAGAGAGTACAGGAGCACATGGGTTGTTTAGTTGAATAAGCTAGCCTAGTCTGTCCGACTCATTGATCCTTTATCTGACAGGTTTGTGCAAGTTAGAATCTATGGCCCGACCCCATGGCTCTATAATATCAGGAACTGTGTATTGATAAATCCATGGCGCTGTCCGTGGTGCTGAAGAATCAGACGGATTTGCGACATTTACTCTGAGTTCCGTCAATTTTCGTCTTGGATCTATAATATTCTCTAAGCTATACAGCTGGGGGACAAAACAAACTGCCATCCCTGGTAAAAAACAAACAAATTGCCTGCTGATTACAAGCATTTTGTTTGTTTGTAACATCTGGCTCAGAAACAGGCCTCTAAAATGTTTCATGATTCAAAGTTGATATTTTCCTTCTTGCAGCCAAATCATGTCAACCTCTTCCCTGGCCTCCTCTCCGTCTTGCTTTTTTTTCCTTCCCAGCTTGTTAGATATTCAGCCAACAGCTCCCTCCGCTGCCTTCCCACCGATCCCATGCTTTTCAATCTGTCCATCGCAACACTTGAGCTTTGATCTTTTTCACCCAGGCCTACTCATTCCAGCCCTCCAGCATCTCTTGCTCCCTCCCTCAAACTCTACTCATCTTTAATACCACGCATATCCATCTCCATCCCTCTTATCCCTCACTCCATCCCTCACTCGCCCTCCATCATCTCTCCGGCTTCCTTTCTCTCGCGCACACTCCCGCACTTTGACCACGAATGCGAGATGGCTATTGCTCCCAAGGTACTTATTAGTGCAGCGCTCTTAATTACAGTTTGCACACCGATCAATTGTTGCATTACTAGTTGGTCCCTGCCGTCCGGTTACCATGGTGATGGATCACCTGCTGGGATGCGGCGTGGTCATCAGTGACACTCGGATGTAGATTGCTCAGGCCAGAGGCAAGCCGGGCCCGTCCACGATGTTGACATTTGAAGACAGTGAAGAGTGAAAGAGAGAACGCTATTTGCTAAAAGACAAAGCCATCCACTCCACAATCTCTGTCGCTGCATTCATATTTTCACTTCATTTCAAACGCACTGATTTGCATTAATGAAAGATAATCTGGATGCCTTTGAAGTTTTTATTCTGTCCTGTGGGAACAGAGGAGAGCTTACTTACTTACACACACACACACACACACACACACATATCAGCATGCAGAATAAGTGCTCCTGCACCTGTATCTCCCTGCCCCCTCTAATCCTGCTATAGTCTGACCCCTCACGAGATTAGTATCCCCTGCTACATTCAAACCCATCAACACCCGCCCATACACCAACACGCACACACTCTCCAGGCATTCGTAATATATTTACCATACTTGTGATACATGTAAAATAGTTTTCTCTAAGCCTCCCTGCATGCCTTCTGTAAACATGAAATACATACATCCTGGCACATGTACACATCAGACCAAAGGAGGGCGGAGGGGGAGCGCTCCGCCAGTTCAGGTGCTGATGAATGATGAAAAGGCAGATCCTGGTTTACAGCTGGGGTATGATTATTCTACTGGACTGATGGTAGCAGCCTCCTCCTCCAATAAGACACGGAGGCAGTGATCTTTGGCGGCACAAACAGAGCAGTTTAATTAGTCTTGTTGGACTAAAACAAGGATGCCACGTTTTTTTTCCCTCTCCTCTCAGTGAGTAATCCTGACTCACCCCTATTCTCACTCACCACACAGACACACACACGTGCACTGACACAAAAACCAGCACACATGCATGCCCATACTGAAAGACGCGGGGAAAATAAGAGAAGCAGTGAGCTGTCTGTCATGAGCCTACCCCCTGCCAAAAAAAAACCAATAGGGATTATAGCTGAGTTCATTAACATGCAGAAAAAGAGCCAGAGTCTGATGCATAGAGAGGCTGAGACAGTGCAACTTCAAGAGTCACTTGAAGACGAGGCTGGGGGAAGTTATAACAACACATCAAAGTAACAGCCGGCCCGATCCCCTCTTCAATTGAGACGAGACGAGAAAGTGCCACAGGTAACTAGCTGCCGCTTTCAGAGAGAGGCGTAATGTGACAGAGCTCTATGTTTCGCGCTCAGCCAACTCATTTGAATGCCCTTCCAAAAGCTTACAAAGGCAGAGCAGGAGGAGGCTGGCCCCTTCCACCTCTGCAAACTTAACTGCATGCAGTGCTGTAGTCTGTGGGTAATCTCATTACCCGTCTTGTTGTCTAACCTAGCCCATAGCACTGTGATGGGTTGGCATTACTCTGATTAAAGCAGGGAGGGAGAGCTGAGTGGGGAGGGAGGGAGGAAAAGGAGAAGGTGTGTGGGCAGAGGTAACGGAAATGTGTATGTATGTGTGTCGAGGGGGGGGGGGGGCGCAGGAATGACATAAGCACTTATTGGTATTAAAGGGTAAACTTTTCAAAGGCATCCATCTCAAGTGTAGAGCAAACTTTCCAGTCAAAGTTATTCCAGTCCTTGACTTTGATGTGCCAGTGACAAATGATCAGCAGGAAAAATGACTGCGTTGTTGGGTTTTTTTTTCACTGAAGGAAAGAAAATGCCCCCTTGGCTTGAACCTGAGGTCATTAAGAAGCAAATAAATAAACACAGAAAGTTTGCATATTGGAAAGCTGTCAGCTTCAGGCCAGCGTCTGCTCACTTCCAGCTTGATGGAGAGCCTTCTTTCCCGGCCAAGCCCCCAGACTCAGGGCCGATGAATCAGCCCCAGTGGACACATTGGCAGTTGTCATGTAATGATATTGCCTGAGTGTCGCACCAACAGATGCTGACATACTGTAGAGGCACACACAGGGTACACTCTGATGTTTCTGGGAGAGTTTCTACGGTGCTGATCTGGCTGTGCTCAAAACTGAATTGGGTATTAAATAAGATCATTTTTTTAAATCCTGAAGATTTTCATGAAATCAAGCCCCACTTTTGATTTTATGTGTGTCCTGCATTCGTTTCAGCAATAGCCATGTGTGCATTCACAGTCTGTTATTCATTTTCTATGTTAGAATTTTTTATTGTTGGTGGCGGCGGGGTCCGCCATTCCCGTGCTGGATTAAAATGTTTATTTTCTCATCGACGTGAGTTCTCACTTTTCAGAGTCTTTACGCTGTATCAGAGCTGTACTGAGTTACTGCCAATGTGAACCAAAATCTCCTACTGATGCTTCACACTGAAGGCGTTTAACTGGCACACGATGGCCCGTATTTGTCATGAGGTTAGTGATTATCATCCCTTCATACTGCGTTGGTCATTTTTGCACAGTATCTATATTTTTGCAACTATTAGTGACCGACTACTACCATGTGAGTTTGTTTGGCTGCACTGTAACAGATACAATTTCTCCTCTGTACTTCTGACAGAACCACACTTACAGTTACCACCTGTAACCACAGGTCACCAACCAAATCAACCAGGACTGACATCCTAAGAATGACAACTTTAAATGACACAATGTATGCAATGACTGTCTTTTAAACACATGCGCATGTTCCATTAAACACATGAGCATGTTCCCAATACAAGCTAGGCCCAGTCATCGCCATATGCAAGCCTTAAGCAGTTTTTATGTCTGACAGCACTTGCATCTACTAAATAACACTTATCCATATCAATGCCGTTTAGCAGCATGCACATTACATTTATAACAATGTCTAATATGAATAATGTTCACCAGGTAAAAAAAACCCAGACTGAGACTAAATATCAATGCGCAAATGACAAATGCAACGTTGTAAAATGAAAGCGCAGCAGTCTTGCCTCAACATACCTATCAGCATTTCAATTCTATTGAGGCTATACTTATGTCCTACGAGACATAAAATTGAATGCAATTTAGAAGAAATCTGTAGCATTTTGCAAAAGGTGATCTCAATCCCATCTATGTTCTGTCCTCACCTTGCCTGATCCCATATAATTACAATACATATCATTGTGTAAGCAAAGATATGATGGTGTAGTCACATGCATTAAGTTATTTTGAATGCGTGCACACGCACAGGGAGACACACAAAGAGGAGTTATCTGTCCCCTCCTGTTAAGTCTTGTCTTGAGTTGTCGTGACGACCAGTTTCTGACATGCATCACATCTAATATCATTCCACTTCTTTGACAGGATGCATTATAAATGAGTACACAGAGACACACACATGCACACACTCTTTCACTCTCCCTCTTTCAAAGATCAGTCTATTGGATTTATTAGCTCTTTGTATATGAACTGAGAATAAGTAAGAAACTCAAAAAACCATATGTCAAACCAAACTACATACTGGCAGGAGTGCATAGTGGCCAGGGGCAATAAATGATTAACGGTCCTAAAGATTGACAGGGGCTATTGTGACATGGCTCCAAATGAGCCTAGGATATACTTTATTCCAATCCTAACACTGGACATAGTGACATTTTCTGTTTCAATCTCTGTCACAAGTAGTGGCAGTAGACATGTCAAATTCTTGTAACTCTGGTTTATTACAACTTATTTTCGTAGCTCTGGCAATCGCTTCTGTTATAATGTTGTATTCACAAGGTTATAGTAATTGCTGAGATGTAAGAGCACGGTGACATAAAACCAAAAGGTGGTGCTTCTGAAACAAAACGCATCGAGGTTAGAGTTGACCCAGGAAGTTGGTCTGTAAAGCAGGGACACGCCCCTGCTGCGAACTGCGAGGGATGCTTACAACAAATACCTTGTCTGAAGCAAGTGTTTCCTGCATCATTGGATGTTTAGAATTTAAAGGAATAGTTTGCCATTTTGATGAATACTCTTGTTTGCTCTCTTGGTGAGGGTTACATGTGAAGCTCCATGCTGCTCTTGTAGCTGTCTGTTCACTATGAAGCCACCGCCTGCAGCCAATTAGCTTAGCTTAGCACAGAGGCTGATGACAGGAGGGACCAGAACAGATATTTTTCATTGAGTTTAAAATAAGAGTATGTACCGTGGTATTAAGTGAGCTTTAAAGGTTCTGCAAGGTGGATTGTGTTAGCTTTGGACAGACATGAGAGTGGATATCAATCTCATCTAACTCTCAGCAGAAAGTGAACAAGACTTATTTTTTTTCCCCACAAGGTCCAACTATGCCTAAGACTCAACTTTTGATTGAGTTCAGTCTTATTCTAAGTGAGTTTTAATCACCCTTTAGTAAAAGTGGCAATACCACAAAGTAAAACTACTCTGTTATAAGTAAAAGTACTAAAGTAAAAGTTCATAAATACAGCTAGATCAAAGTAAAAGTACTTATTATTCAGGACGGCCTTCTTTTCACTGTTAGCCTACGGTGTATTTTACTGTTGTACATGGTTACTTTCCACTACTGGTCCAAAGTCAGTACAATGGAAGAATGAACACTATTATAATGCCTACAGACATACAGTAAGTACAAACTAGTAGACTTTTTAAGAAGCCTCAATGGCCTTTAATTGACTAGACTAAGCAATGGTGGTAAAATATATACTGAATACTGAGCTTGCAGAATAAATAGTAAAAGCTTCTTTTTTTTTTTTAAAGCTTTCTCATTTATTGGTTAAATAAACATGCTGAAGTGGCAGATGTTTGACTTGCAGCCCTCAAGTATGTGCAGGTATATTTCAGGTAAACCGAGAAGGACTTGACCGAGCTGCTTTAACAGTCAACTCAGGTTTGATGGAGTGCAGTGAATTTGAAATTAGTTCGATGTGAGTAAAGAGCTTAATGCCTTTAAAAACCCAGCACAAGGATATATGGCCCGGCAATCTATCATGTGTGTGTGTCTGCATGTGTGTATTTGTGTGTATGTGTGTTTGTGAGGGAGAGAAAGTATATGTGTGTGTGTGTGTGTGTG
>CALSBV010010690.1:4619542-4749203 GCA_943590825.1 Bovichtus diacanthus | reverse complement strand
GGAGAGGAGAGGAGAGGAGAGGGGAGGAGAGGAGAGGAGAGAAGAGGGGAGGGGAGGAGAGGAGGGAACAAGAGAGGAGAGGAGAGAAGAGGGGAGGGGAGGAGAGGAGGGAACAAGAGAGGAGAGGAGAGAAGATGTGAGGATCCATTGTTGGGATGCAAAGAGTTGTGTTAAGCTGAGTGGACATGGTCACGCGCCACAAATTCTTGTTTTACTGGAGCGGGTGAAATGAAAATGCATTATTCATTTGTAGATCATTAATTATGAATCCACCAAAAGCAGGATGGGAGGCCGAGGTGTGAAGTGTGCAAGTCAAAGCATTTTTTGCTGAGGATACACATTACATATTTCATCTCGCTGTTTGACCTCAGAGTTTGTAACAAGCTCCTTGTGATTCTGAAGAGTTGAGCCAGTCAGAACAAAGAACATAATAAGTGCAGAACTACGTTAACTTGTTAAATAGGCTACTACATTCGTTTTTAAAGAGTGAATCCACTGACATTGGAATAACCCCTTTGGAACAGTCTTGTGAAAAATCATCTTTGCATGTTTTTAATTGTTTTTAAAACAATTAAAAATGTTTATGTGAAATTTTTCGTCCACTCGCTGCACTGTTAATGGCTTGGTAAAGATGAAATGCTGGAGCAATTTCCCTCTACATATATGGGTCCGTCTCAGACACACACACACACACTCTTACTGCCATACTTGTGAGGACAGTGTATTGACTTGATTCCCTCGAGGTTTGCACTTAAACATGCTAACCTTAGAGCTAAAAGGAAGACTTGACCTTCACCTTACATGTTACAAAACCAGCCAACATGTCCGTCTCCAACCACATTTGTTCCTGCAGCAGACATAAATTGTTAAAAGGAGGGAACTAATATATTTTGTTCATTTGTAAAAAGTGTTAAGTATTTGCCTGAAACAGCTGGGCACTGTTTCGATACCCGATACGCCGAGAAATGATGCATCATAATTATGATGCAGAATGACATCATCGGAATTTCCTGTTCACAATATGTTTTTCCTACTATGGCGAAGGCATTATCCAGCCTACTCTGCCTCGAGTGGGTCATGTCTTCACCATAGGAGTGAAAAAATGAAATGAAAAAATTGTGTAGGATGATGTTATTCTTCATAATAATTAGCCATGTGCTTCTGTTCGTTGCAGAAGAAGAGTTTTTAGGACCATTGGGGTTTTGGAATAATTTTGCCGTCAGTGCAATGGGCAGTCCCCAGGCACTGTAGTTTGCGGTGTACATTACGCTAAACAGGAGTAAATACTACATTTGCTGGGGACTATTTGCAGCCGTGGATTAATATATGCGGTGCACTAATGAGTATTTATGGCAGCACAAGGGTCTCCGTGGTAACACAGGCAATATCTGATAATAATCAATTCATGGTTTATTTTTGGTCTTTTAGTGGGATTTGTTGACATTAAGAAAAATACAGAAAATGACCAGACTTATTCTTCAGATGAGGACAAAAGATTAGTTCATCTTTAAATGTTGTCCCTACAACACGATAAATAGTACAGTCTTTTTTTTTTCAAGCATTGAACCTCAATTGAATTTGACTTTATTTTGTATTTGACAGGGATGATTCAATTTAACATAGTTCCTGTACAGACCATAAAACGGATGTGCTGCACAGATAGTTTATTGATATAGCTAATTTTCAATTGTCATCCCTAGTTGAGCTTTTACATGTGTAGTTAAAATACACAGCTTTCAATTTCATTAGACTACAATACACAACAAATATAGAAATACAATAAACATCAAATAATACAGATACTACAAAGCACAATACACATACATATTCACTAATACACTTTGGTCATTTACAGTCATTTTTATAAAAATAGGTACAGCTCTGGTTTGCTTTTAGCCAGCAATAATAAATATATCACTCACCTCAAAGAACATTAAGGAAAACAAACACGCAACAGATAGCAGTTGTGTGCCAAATGAAGTGTGACAGGTATCAGTCTGGACAGAGAGTCGGAGAGAAAATCACCCGATGGTCTGCTGTCATGAAGTCAAGGTAGCTGCAAGTCACTCCATCAGAGCTATACTCACTCATGCAGCTGGTGCCTCGCAAGTTAACATCACCAAACCTTAACGCTTCATAAGCCTACCACAGGTGCTTTAGAGCTCTACAAAAATGTATGCATGTGAAATGAGCAGATTGTCTCCCTTTTCAGACTAACAGACTATGCATAATGCATGCCCCCATGGCAGCCCTGATGGAGTGACTGAGAGATTGATAGATTGATTGATTGATGATGGCAGTTATGACTAATTCATTAAAAGCGAAAGCTGGTCGTGCATGTCACTCATTGGGATTGAGGGAGTTCACTGGACATACTCAGCCTGGGTTGGGTGTGTGTGTATGTGTGTGTGGGGGGGGGGGGAGTCAAGTGAAGCTTGGTTTCAATTTTGGCTGGGAAAACTTGTGTTTCATGCTGACCACCACACCTCACAGGCACACACACAACACACTGCTCCCAGAATCAGTGGTAATTACACTGAACAAAAAAGTCACAAATGTATACATCCACAGTTACCATGAATATGCAGCCAAGTGTGGTTTTACTCTGTGGGGCTCAATAAAGCTCTAATCTATGTTTGCTCAACAACAAACCACAAGACAATACACAAGCATAGCTAATGTGTTCACCCCACAGAGATCCAGTGCATCTCTGTGGTGGATACGCAAAGAATAACAGACATATTAGAGCGTGACAGTATGCGTATGTTTGCATAGGCATTAATACACAAAACTCTGTAGGGGAGCAGTGTGTATAAAGTAGAACCGTACAGATGCTGCGCGGAACAGCGGTAAGCAAACATTGCATCAGACTTTGCAACTAAAAAGCAGGGTCTCTGTCATGTTTTATTCCAATTTGCACTTCATACCAATAAATGCATAGCAACACAATGTAAAGAGGAGCGTGAAACAATGTTGAACATTGTCCAATTCCATAATTCATGTGTCAACAGGATCCTTTGGAGCCGAACAGATCAGAGGATTTTGTGAACAAATTATGCAATAAAAGCAAAGACAGAGAGTGACGGGGGAAAAGGGTAGAAATTGTAAAAGGAAAAGCAAAAACAAGTAAAAGTTGGGAGAAAGTTTCAAAACAATCTGAAAACAGAAAGAGATCAAATGAATAATTTGACATTACATCTTCAACCCTGTCTCCTTGAAATCACTACTTTATTTTGCCGTTTGAAACCAAGGTTTGCATCAGAGTCCCACATGAGGTCAGGTATGGGCAACCAAAGCAATTGGGTTAAAGAAATAGTTGCACAATTACAGATGTGCACTTATTCCATTTTTTGCCCAGAGTTGAGAAGAGAGATGAGAAGATTGCTCTCTCACATCTGTTCAGTACACGTGAAGCTACAGCTAGCAGCCGGCTAGAGTAGTCCAAAGACAGGAAACAGGGGACACAGCTAGCCTGGCTCTGTCCAACAGTAACGAAATCCTCGAACGAGCACCTCTAAAATTCAAGTGACATGTTACAAAAAACAAAACGTAAAATCTAAAATTTATGTGCCAGACTGTTTTTTTTTAGCAGGGACTATTTACTTCCTGAAGTCTTTTTGCTGGTTGCTTGACGTCCGGTACCAGACAAAAAGTAGTCCCCCTAGTTTCCAGTCTTAGGGCAACAGTTGTCAATTCTGCAATTTCCTGGGAGTTCTCGGACCATTTCTTGGCCGGGTCCAGTAACTTCCTGAAGTCTCTGCTAGTGGCCTGGTTTCCCACGTTTACAATATGTATGCTAAGGTCATTTAGCTAGCTGTAGGCGGTTTACTTAATATATAGGCTGCATTCACACCAAAGCTGCGGCAAAAACGCCAGTCCTCACGTTCATTAGAGTGGGGGTAGTGAGAGAGGGTAATGCATTTGGGCTTTTGCGGTTGGCGTCGCAGGGGATGCCGGAGAAAAAAACGCAGCCGACCTGCAGAGAGGAAATTAAACAGACTCAGCGTTTGGAGAAAGCAGCCCGACGTCACGCTGTGGTGGTCAATGACGTATCCGGCGGAGGACGCTTAGCGTATATTGGCCATTATTTAAGTGACAGCGCTTGATTTTGTGTGAATGCATCCTAAGGGTGCAAAGATGTGAGTGGCATCATGTTTTCATCTAACCCTCGCCAAAAAGGAAAAAAACTTATTTCCCAAAATGTAAAATTTTTGCTTAAAGGTTATGAAAAGATTGTGGATTTGATTAAATGTCAAACCAAACCAGTCATATATCATGCTTCAAGGCTCTGTTTACTTGTTCAGTGCTTAACCCAGACAGCAATCTTTCCTTAACCTTATACAATTTGCTTTGAGTGCCTCAAGAGAACCATAAAAAAGTTGTCAGTGAATGTTTTGCAGATCTGTTCAGTGTCAGCATTTTTTTACTTTCCAGATTACAGTAATTAAGCACATATTTCTATTTTAGAATTTTTTTTATGTTGGCATGACAGATTACATATTACATTAAATATTACTGAAGTTAATACCCCTGTTTTTGTATAGTTTTGTATATATTGATATAAGTGCACCATGCTAAGGTTATGTTGAGGTTTACTATTTTTCTGAAATATGTTATTTTTTATTATTTATGACAAGTGATAGTGTCGTAACTTAATTTTCAGTGCACATGGCCAATGGTATGCTACTAAAATGTTGAAAGTCTGCAAGTTTGGATTGCAAAAAACGTTTTTGACCATGTATGTGTATTCGCGTGTTTTAGTTATTTGAAGCAGTTTTATAGCTTTGAATCATTAAGTCGGTAGTGGACCGGGCAATATGTAATTTGAATGGAAATCCCCTGCAGTGAAGCGGTAATTTATTTTTAATAAACCCTCATTCAAGATTTACCTGTCCTCCCGTGAGTACATTTGGTCTTCACAAAAGTTTTGGAATTTTATGGAACATGAGTCAGAACTAAGACCTTGCAGGCTAAGTGCCCGAGGAACTTGGTGCATTGTATATACGACCACTATAGTAATTAAAAGTGTTTCTTCGTTATGTGAATAAAAAACATACGACAGGCAGCGTTATGTTTCTATCAAATACAGAAACAAACACAGGGTTGACACATAGCTACTCAGTGAACTTACTTTGAACTGTTGCAAATTAGATATGTGACCAACAGCAAACAAGATCTCTGACGTTCTCTGTGTGGGGCTAAATCACTCATACACACAATCTTCAGCCCTTTATACACACTCATACACATGCACAAACTCTGTCCATGTCTGCAGACCGCTAACTGGCTCAACTGTATGCATATAAATCCAATTGTGTCTTTGTCCGCTGGATGGTTAAACATTAAACACACACCCATGGAAAAAAAAAAAAAAAAAAACAGTTGGCAGCTTCACACACAATTAAGAAGCCTGCTACGGTCTCCCTTCGGGTTAAAAGCATCAACTGGCTTATCGTAAATCGCATGGCGCCATTTGGAATTCTCTTTAAACACAAAAACATCTGCGTGAAAGTGTGAGCTTGTTTGGCTCTATGTGTTTGTTTGCACACACTGGCACATTTGCATGTAAAGGTTTCTACTGTCTTCAAAGGAGGAAATCCAGCAGAGTAAAGGATACCTAGAGGGAGCAAAAGAGCTGCAGTGTACCACCCTTCAAGCCTGCTCTGCATGCTTTATGTATCCGACTGTAACAATATGTATGCATTTCCACATTCAAAGAGAACAGTGAATATTTGAATAAATTGCAAACCGACAGACCATGCTTTGGAGAATCAGATTGAATAATGTGTAAGGGATTTCTCTCTTAATAAGTGCAGCCACTTCTATACTATTTTCCTGTAAAATTAGGAGATGAACGGTGAAATAAAATCAAGGAGAAAAGACTAACATTAAAAAACATGCTAACAGTGTCTTCCTTTTCCTCTGGACACGCTGACATCAAAGTGTTTAAACAAAGCCTTGGTCATATTTCTACAAGCTATAATAATATATCTGGATCTCTGCTATGTTTGCCAAGTTAAATATGCGCTGATGCATTAGTATCAGAGACAGCTTGTCTGCTTGATAGCAGCAGACATATCAGTGAAACCTTCCCTCCAGCTAGAGGGAGAGTGAGCAGAATCTAACCATCCGATCTGCTGAGCCTCTCCAGGTGAGCGGAGCTCTGGAAACCTGGCTCACTGTTGTCTGAGTCACCGGCTGCTACGTAAGCACGCATCCAAATCTATCCGACACAGAACCGCTGCCTGCTGCTTCAAAGACCTTCTTCAAAACATTCCCCTCCGCCTCTCCATCTCCACCCGATCTCGCTGCCATTTTTTACCTGAAACAGTAGGCTGAAAGCTCTCCCTCGTTCTTTTTAAAACCAAAAGAATGGGCTTTGAGATGCCATCTCGCCGAGACGCGGCGTATTCCGAAACAGATGTAACTCGCAAAGGGTGGAATATATAGAACAAGACAAGCGGAAGAGTTCTGTCACTTAGACAGGGGTGAAATTTGAGGCATTAGTATGCATGAGTGCATCTGCACGTGCATGCTGTCCCGTGCATACATATTGTGTCTTGCTTTACAGATGATGATTAGGAACAATGACATTTAGTTTGGTAAATGCCAGAGCCTAATGGACAGAGTTAAGAACAGTTAATGATGTCTGGTGTGAGGCTCTGCTGATTTAGTGTGAAGACATTAGAAAGACGGAAGGGACCTGTTTTCTTTAACAGGCAGAGCTCCGGTGTGGGTGAAATGGAAAGGAAGCGTCCTGGCACTTAAAAACCTCTAATGTTTGCCTCCCACTGTTTCATTTTTCCCTCCATTCCTCTCTAATTTAAGAGTTGACTATTTGTGGCCTCCCTTTTAAAAAGCTGAATCCCCACCATCAACCTCCTCGGTCTCCCATTTCCTCCTATTCGGACTCAACTCCCCCCCCCTGTCCAATCATTTCCTCCCCCAGTCGTACTCAGGCATAAATCACCTCTCCGCGATAGTTTTAATGGCTTTTTAATGAGCCTAATGTTTTCTGTTTTAATGAACTTCTTACGTCAGCCTTAATCATTTTAGGGGGATGAAAAATGATTGAGAAATGGCCTACATTAATTTAATTTACTGTTCAATCTGCACAGCCCTCTTCACAACCCTGGGAAGGCCAGGGCAAGTTGGAAAGAGGGGAGGCATGGAAGAAGGAGCGGAGGACGGTCCTATCACAGATTGGGATAAGAGAAAAATATTTTAAAAGGAATAAGCAGGAAAATCGGTGAGAAAAAAAAGCAAAGAATGAGAGCCCACAACACATGGTAGAAAAGAGTTAAAGAGAGGAAGGGTTGTATAAAAAGAACAGGAATGGACTGGGCGGTCTAGGAGCTGTAATTTATGGGACCATGCTATGGGCTTGTTGTTCAGGCTTATCTCCAATTAGGCTGCATTGTTGAGGCCTGCCAATGCTAGTTTCTACCACTCAGTGAGACCAGCGGATTTACATAGCCATTAACACAGCAGGTCCTGAATAAATGAGCACAATATTCAGCATCTGTTGCTCGATGTCTGAATTTTTCTATATAGCTTTTGTTGATTCTTGCTCATTCTCGCTCTGATATATTTTTTTTTTCTTTCTTTCTTTACTTTCTCCATAGGCCTTTCTCCTGTGACACTCAAAGTTGTCTTTTTTGCCAACTTCAAATTAACGGAGGCATAAACCAGCTGGTGAAGCCTTAGAATCTAGGAGCGGTATACCATCTCTTCCTGTCTGTCTGTTTGTATATTGGTTTACCCAAGGACACCTTACCTTGCCAGCATGCTGTAAGAGTCAGCCCTCTGTTTCACTGTGTTGATAGTAAAAGGCTGAGAATATGCCAAGGCTGGCTGCCAAGATTGCTTTGCACTACCTGAGCTAAGTTGTCCTTTACGGTTTGTGTGTGCGAGCGAGTGTAGGGCTCGCCTGTCCTCGAGGCTGGAAGCATTACCATGCACCACTGATTATATGAAAAATCCCAGCTGTGGCTGGTTACTATAAGTGCTGATGTGTTTAATGATCCATTGCTGGATTTGTGTGAGGGTGGACGCAGGTCTTGGTAGGAATGAGAACGTTAATGTTTAAACCAAACCAAACACATATATTATTCTATCAGGAACAGATCACTGACTGACATCTGTGACATTTTCATATGGCAGCGTACCTCTCGTTGTGTATGTTTTTATTTGTGTGTGACAGATGCGTCCGTCCCCTAACAGACGGACACGTTGACCCCGGCTCCGCCCTAACACTGACTGAAAGATGAGATCCGGAGAAGGGATGCAGTCCTACCCCGCCCCCTCAGGGTACAGACTGACTGATGTGTCTTCCTGTCTACTTAAGATACTCAACATGCATATCCTCCACAGCCTGCTGCCTTCACACCATGCTGTATTAGTATCCACTTGTCTCAGCTCAGCAATCACTTCACTATTTTTTTTTCATTCTCTGTTAATGCCCAGCCGTCAATCTCTTCTCCTCTGTCCTTCCATCACTTTCGCTTACATTCTGCTTTGCCAGTCCACTCCATGCAACCAATTTTAGACCTGTTTTTGCTGGGGCTCGATTCAGAATCAGAATAAAACAGTGTATTTTAGCAGCATGCTATCATTGTCACACAATCGGTACTATTTTGAGTTGTCAAGGAGTTTGACAAAGTCAATTTCTTGTTGTTTTTTGTTTCAGAACTGTTTGAAATGATGTAATTTGAAAGCAGGTTCTGTTTGAGATACAATCAGATTTCTTTCAAAGTAGATAAGACAGACACTTGTCAAGATGTTTACCGTGTTTTGTGACCTGGAACATATCGAGTGAGCTGTTGAGTGAGCAAAGTGCATTCTGAAGGTGGTGTTTGTAATTGGTTGCAATTGTCTCCTGTCGGTATATGATTTCATGAGTTATTTACTATACAGCAGGTGGCCAATGGCAAAGAGATGCATTCATTCAGCCACTTGAAAATTATGCTATTTAGATGTCTGAGCAGGGGCGTTCACATCAATGCTGAGAGTAACCAAGGGCGTTACCACCCATTTTTAACACCTTTCTAAACACACTTACACGTTTCACAGCTGCCTGAGGCAGGCCTGAACTGATTTATCCAGGTCACCAGGCTGCACATGAAACGTGTAGCCGTAGGCAGGGGCGTTGCCAGACTTTTTACCACTGCTAGGCCCCGGGCTCTTGAAGCACACCTTTGTTTTACTGCTCCAAAGAATCATGGTGTTGTCACAGTGCTAAATCGCTCTGCAATCTTAGTAAACAGTTTATTACATTTTTAATGTGAGCCCGCCATATGCACACTAAATATGCTGCAAATACTAAAACCCAGAACACAGAATTTATTCATCCATATAAAATTGGAAAGTTGGAAACAACAGAAAATGACTTGTGCAACTATGAGTTAGTCGGTCCACCACTTGCCAAATATATCATCGCTCTGGGCAGAAACATCATATTTCCAAAACTGTTTCTTTCCAGATGATGAAAGAAAATAATTTTTTTAAATATTTGAACACTGTGTCATCAAAGTCGGTATAGTGTCTTTATATTTTGTTAGATACATGCATGTGTCATTATATATATAGTTTTTTTTACCAATATCAAGCTAAAATGGAGTAATAAACCAGCGTTTGTCTGGCGTTTTGTCCGTCATTGATCAGAACGGCTGCATCTGAGGCAGTGAATGCATTGAAGTACGTTAGCTAGAGAGCTATGCTAGTCTCCTCAACAAACACTTCCATCTACAGCATAATCATAATGTTAACATCAGAGCTGAATTTGATAAAAATGTCGGCCCACTGCATAGTTGTAACTGAGAGGAAATGGTCTGGGGCCGTTGTCTTCACCTCAAGCGTCATCAAGCCAAACTAGAGGCAGGCGGGTGGACTGCCACGGAGAAAACGTGCCCAACGAGGTCCAGTCAGTGGCAGGGTGAGAGGTCCCATGAGCAGAACCTTCTACACCGAGCGGCCGCCTCTGATCTGTCGAGTTGATTCCCCCTGGCAAAGTCGATAAGCGTGGGTTGTGAGGTTTTGACGATAGATTGCGATCCAATGGAGTCACAAGATTCAGCCACAAGCGCTTTTAAATATTTTTCATTGGTTAAATATCTGTAAAACCAACAGACAGACGTAAAGGGTGACAAATAGCATTGCATTTTGAAAAAAATTAAAATGGAGATACGAGGTTTTCCGCCCGACAACAGTGACATACAAAAATAACATTCCCGTCAGTTTCAGCAGTTTTTTGGGCTTAATGTGGTTAGATTTTGGCACGTTAGCATTGCCACACACATCTGGTCAGTCCACCTAACCTGGCTCTGATCTTGCATAGCCAGTAGCTGTTACTGTATGTGAGCTGAGGAGCCACAGCAGACGCAGGGAACTGTGTGCCTGTTCAAATAGTTTATAGATTAGTCAAAACACGCTCTTTTTTGGAAATAAAGTTGCTGAGGCGGACGCCACAACTTCCACGCATCCCTATTATTGTTATTTGACTGACTCTAGCACCAGAAGCTACCTAATTGCGTCTTTTCTTAATTTTCTGTAATGGAAACATACCTTCCCGAAACTCTCTCAAATCAAATGTTTGTTTTGTTGTTGAATTTTGTGGCTGCTTCAATCCCTTCATTGTGTGTAAAAATGTGCAAAAGATTTCGCAGAATATAACCACAGACGTTCTTTATCCAGGCTGAGGACCTTCTTATCATAAGCAGCAGAAGGTGGATTGATAAATGGATGAAAAGATAGAATTGATGCTTTTGGATGTCCTAAAAGACTATTGCTAAGAATTACAACATGTTTTCTGTATTCTCCAAAACATATATTTCAACTGAAAGTCGATTGCATTTGTTTCTTTTGATTCAATCTTGCTAATAGATAAAATAAAAACTAATCAAATGTAGGTCTCCTTACCGCCCATAGCACATCAGCTCCATGTGCCATTGATACTGTATTACCATAAAACTTATCTTTAACTTATTAGTCATTGCCTTCACTTTGTTGGCCTCCTCCCATGTTACATTTTCAAACCCGTGCATGTCTTCGCACACACCCTCTGCGCTGACCCATCAGCCAATCTCCAGACCTTCAAACTCACTCATTATGTAACCATCTCCACATAGACAGGTAGACTAGACATGTCACAGTCAATCTACTCCCCCAAGACTTTAACAAGCTAAAGTGGATGGACAGGCCATTTCACAGGCCGACCCTCCACCACTCCACCAAAAGGAAACTAGTTCTGGACAAGCCCTTGCTCAATTGCATATGTGTGTGTGTGTGTGTGTGTGTGTGTGTGTGTGTGTGTGTGCATGTATGTGCAAACGCAGTGAGATATCCCTTCGCCCAAGGACACTTACATAAGACTGTCAAAGAGAGACAGGTGATGAGATGGTGGAAAGGCCGGAAAACAAGGTGAAAGACTGAGAGACAGAGTGTGTGTGTGTGCGTGTGTGTGTGTGTGTGTGCGTGCGCGTGTGTGTGTGTTTTTCTGTCTTTCCGCCTACCTGTCTGTCTGGGTATGTGGGTAGGTGGGTTGCTGGAGGGTAATTAAATGTAATGTTGTCAGCTAACCAGCTCAGGCTCCCTTTTCAGACACGGGAAACCACAGAAGTAGAAAGAAACCAGATGGGTCATGGCCAACAGGGGTGTTTGTGTGTGTGGATTTATGTGCAGGTGGGTGGGTGAGAGAGAATGAGACAGCTTTAATTCCCAGACACCACCCCTTGGGGGGCTGGAGCTGGAATTGAACATAGTCTGGAAGGGACAGCTTTGACAGCTTCCCCTAAATACGCCCAGTAATGTTTTCACTCACTGAGGGAGATCTAATCTTAGCCTGGATGCACATTACTGGCGCAAAAGCCCTCACACAGTCTTTGTGATTATCAAAACCGAGAAGATGGTCGTTTTTTCTCAAGCTGTCCTGGATAGAACAAACTTCAGAGGAACGTGCAGATTTACAGTTTGAGAAAGGCTGTCTTCTTGAAGTCTGATGATCCAGATGATTTGGATGCACAAGCCACCTTGTTTAGTCAGCACAATTTTATAGTGTACCTAAAGCACTCTGTAGACATGATGCATCACCCTCATGACGAGCCTTGGGGCTGCGCATTCATCCTCATCTGTGAGTAAACTCTGAGGTTTATAATTCACCTTCTGTCCTTGTATTCCTTTGTCTTGATATTGTACTATGGCCATTAGGTACTTCGTCAAAAGAAGGACCCAAGAACGTATTTTCAGAAGACACACAGGCTCAGAGATACATGCTATGGGAATTTGCTGAAGCTCAGGCAATTTCAATATATCAAGAAACTAGGTTTAGCACAGCATTCCTCAACCCAACTGTATTATGGCTTTGTCGCACGTTTGAAGGACGGTTGTCCTTCAATGAAATGTTTTCTTGCTGTCTTGAGTGTGCAGTAATTTACTTATTAATCAAATGTTATCTCAGCCCATCCTCAATCAAAGTTCGCTTTAAACAACCCTCGCGCTCTTCTATATTTACCACATGCACCTACTGAAGGGTTACCAGCCGAATGTAGGAAAAGCTAGCCGACAGCTAAGTACTAGGTTAGCTAGCAGCTAAGAAGCAGAACAATAACTTTTGAATTATAAGGATTCATGTTTCTCCTGTTTGGGTAGAGGCTAACCACCTCCCCAGGACTACCACCCCGGCGCCAAGCTAACGTGTACCGCAGCAGTCTCCTGAAAGCACTGAGAAGAAACTGATACCAACCATTTATCAAACTCCTGAGTAATAAGACAGAAAGCAAGTCGGCTTTTTCTTTGACTCCAAATTCACAATATCCACATAATATGTGGATGGTGTGAAACTGACTCCGGACCTACTAACCTTCACACCTCATTTGAAGATTTTTACACTATTTCAGGGTCTGGCTCGTGCACTGAGATTTGCTCAAGACAGACATCACAACCAACCCACACATGCTTCTGAATTCATCACAGTGCAAGGTCCAAAGATTATTTTGTGGAACACGTTGACTTTAATGCCAGACACAAGCCGAATGCTAGCAGGACCATTGCCATCACTAATGCTTGTTGTTCTAGACTCACTAATTAGGGATCTTAAGACCAAACTTATAAATGTGCCAAGCATCATAGTTTGTGACTCAGCCCAGAAAATGATATTGAACCATCTGGGCGTCAAAGAGATCATTAATGTGGGAAGTAATGACATTTTAGTCAGTTTGTTGCCTCTGATGTTGAGTTTGGAATCATGTTCTCTCACTGATCTGCTGAGGACCAGAAGTTTCACCTCAGCACCTTCTCACAGAGCGAAAAGGCAGTGAAACTGGAATTCATTTATTTTAACCCCGAACCTAAAAAAAAAAAAATGAACCCTAACCCAAGCAACCATCTTTTTCTAAGGCTAACCAAGTACTGTTGTGGCCTAAACCTAACCAAGTAGTTTCATGTGAACACAGAAGTTTATTTTGAAAAGACTGTATGCACACGGCTGCTTCATCTGCATGAAGACAACATTAAATCATGCGTATTATTTTGATTCCAGTTCACATTATTGACCGTTTTCTTTAGTCTTCTTTATTCAAATAGCGTGATGCACTGACGCTCAGTTCAAAGTTGATCACAGTTCACAGTGTTTGGGTGCACCATAAGCTGATACTCAATGTATTTGATAATGCAGCCTGGTTACGTTCAAAATCACGTTCTCATACAACGAAACTGCATTGCCAATTATGAAAAAGTTAACGTTGACCTATTGTAACTTAAGTCTGTAACAACCAAACTTACCTTGATGTTTTTCTAAAGTGCTTTTGTTTTGTTTTCCTTCAATTTACAACGTTAACAACATGTTCAAAACTGCATTCGCAGTCCTGGACAAAATGTGTTTCCCTCGAGAGTACAGTTTAGTTGTATGGGAACGTTATTTTGTAGGAGGAAGGGTTGGCTAACAATGTCATTGCTTCCCCCATTGTAATTGTAATGGACTGTAATTTCAAACAGTTAGTTAGTTTTAAAACACACTAGCTGTAACCGCAGCAACCACATGTGTCACTAAACCGACCAGGACTAACATCGGAACAAAACTGAATTATAACTTCAACACTTCATGGAAAAGGAGGTCCATATTTTTGGCATTATTTCATTCTCCAATCCATAAATCAGTGGCACAGTTTTTAAACATGCCCTGTGTGCTGAACTCTTTACAACATCTTGTGCTGAATAAGCAACATGCTCTGCAGCCACAGTTGGAATTGAGCTTAAAGGGCTTCTCTTTATGCCATGGCCTCCTTTATTTTCTTCACAAGCATTTTTTCCCCCACACAAAACTGTGCCAGGTTTTCTTACTAATTATTTGCTCTATTCTCTCCCCTCATGCATTATGAATGCCTTCAGAAACAGCTTTTTCTGTATTGTCATATATAGCTCTTTTTTCGTATATAACGCAAAATATTTCACTGAAAAATCTTCAACTCTGCTATGTATAATATCTATAGTAGACCTGAATTATTCAGTACCCAATCTGACGTTCACTTGTGTGTGCTTGTATGTGTGACACACACTGGCCTCTGGCTCTGTCGCTCTGCCTCATAGAGGGGCATTTACTGTTTAAAGTATCCGTGAAAGGAAAATATCAGCACTTAAAGGCTGAGGCCCCTCTACTGTCATGTTGTGCTGAATAAATTTACACCATAAAATGCCTCTTCAAGTCTGCTTCTTACATATAAGAAGCAGACTTAAATTATTTGCTGCGTGCCTATTGTAAGAGGGTTCACTCTTACATTAAACACATACCATATAATGATTTCACCTTAAAACTGTCAAGCTTAAAGATTTGATTCTGCAATTCTAGGTCTTATTCCACAAAGGTGCAGCAGTGACATTGGATTTTCACATCGCATTGGTTACTGTATGCAACTAGATGGAGAAAAGAGTAGTGCCAACGAACCCTTGAACCACAAGCAGAAACTGTCAGGAATTCATGCATGACTTAAGTATTTTTCTACCTCTATTCAGCTATTAATGTGCTGTTGTCTAGCCTGTGAATTGTTTCTGGGCGGTATACAGCCACAGATGGATCCGCTGTGGGGTTCTGCTGGTGATTCATATTAATGGACCTGACCCCAATACCTCCTTTCCCTTTTCTTCTTCCAATCTTTCTCCCCCAATGTCCCTCCCACTGCTCACTGTCTTTCTCATCCCTTCCAAACACCCAGGAGACAGATGGACCAACACTCAACTTCACACCATTTAGCTTTTCAAGGCTGCTAAAATAGTGTGTGTGAAGAGGTGGAGTGAGCGAGTTGGGAAACACGGCCTGTGTGTGTGTGTGTGTGTGTGTGTGTGTGTGTGTTCCAGAAAGAATGAGCAGATGCACTGCCTACATAAAACAGGTCTGTGTGCTCGCACGTCGTGTTTTGGCGTGTTTGTGTGTGTGTGTGTGTGTGTGTGTGTTTGTGTGCTTGTGTGCACACGAGGGCACTGGTGTGAGGTTGGCAGGCAGGGGAATGTGGGGAGTAAATGAAGGACTTAGTGCTCTACACGACTGACTGGTCAAATCTATGATGCTACCTTGAGCATCCCTGGCTCCAGTCAGACGCTCCTGCTCTTCCAGTAATAGAGACTGAGTCCTGCTCTGTACCAAGCCGAGGACCGAGTATAGACAGTGAGTTTATTGTATGGAAATGTACTTCTGCTTGTAGTCGGAGGCAGGACAAATTGTGATGTGCAAACATTGTAATTATCATTTTTGGCAATAAAAAATATATACTGTATTGTACTGTGGATTACATAAAGCTGGTGAGGTTCTTTTTTACCATTCAAATTCATGTTAATACTTGTATTTAGCAAACATTTCGACATGTTCAACTTATTCCATCCTTGTTAATGTTCTATCCCTTCTGACATAAACCAAAAATTTACTTTTTTTTTTATACTTTGATACAATACTTTCTTGGGCTAAACAGCTAGAAGATAATGTAACATTCAATCATTTGAGACTGAGGCTTTTTTTCACAGCAGACATTTTGACTTGAAGGAAAAGCACATGTGTTACTAATAATATTAATAATCTTCCATTCAAGTGTCACAGTAAGCCATGACAGTGTGACAGTGAGCCGGCATGCACAATAGCAGGACCCTGAACTGAAGCATTCGATCATTAATTTTATTATTCACACCTGGGCTTTTCTGTGACATGTCAAAATGTCTTCTGTGAAAAAGAGTCTCACATTTTAATTTGGTATGTAATTTGAATTATATAACTCAAAAAATAAATAATTTAATTTCCTCTCAACCTCTGAAGACAATTTTTCATGACACAATATCAAGTAACATTAGGCTTATTAATCCGGGCCTTCACCTGTCTCTGTTTCTCAAACACCAGGTCCTCAAAGTGATCCAAAACATGGAAATATTAACATCTACAACACCTTCACAACCAAGCAAGCTCCATCTCCCAAACAAGATCATGTGACGAGATCAAAAGCCGCAGAACTGCAACTGAATGGAGCTTGTTGTGAGATTGTTTTATCAAGTATTTAACTACATCTGTGTTTTACCACATTTTATGTATTCAGTTGCAAAAAAAATGTTTAAAGTTGAGATTAAACCATACAAAAAAAAACTTTATCCACAAAAGCTACTCTCTTGTGTTCACACTCACATAGTTACACACACATATATATAATGTATATACATATGCATATATACTGTATATATATATATATACACACACACACACATACAGCCCATCTAACGTCACCGAAACCAAACCTAAGCTTTTGTCCAGTTGTAACAGGATGTCTCCGTCTATGTGGGGATGATGCTCTGTTCTTTGATATCTGAAAGCAGGATTCTCTCCTTGAAATAGATGATGAAATTGACCGTCATTTTGGTGCAAGCTCTATGGTAAACAGCAGCTGTATCGAACCACCGTGGCAAAGGGTGAGCGGAGACATAAGGCCAAACTCTCTTTTCCCACTCAGTTCTTTGTTCTGAGCCTCACCTGCGGTCTTCATCTTCATATTCCTCAGGCTTATATTCTGGTTCATACGTAGCCTACTTCCCTCTTCATATTCAGTTTCGATTTATACTCAGTTTGGTTTATTCATTTTGTAATTTTGTAATTTTTGTAATTATTGTAATTTCTGTCATTTTTATTCTTTATATTATTTTGCTAAATACCGCACCATACCTCACTTTTTTGAATATTGCACTTTACCCCATCGCAGCTCATCTTATGTTTACATCTTTTTTAAATATATATATGTATATATATATATATATAAAAATATATATATTGTAAAAAATCATTGCACTATTTGTATATTTTAGAATTGTTATACTATTTCCTACTCTGTATTGCAACTGTTGCACAATAATTTCCCTCGGGATAAATAAAGTTCTATCTTATCTTGTCTTATCTTAAGGGCTTTGACAGTAACTGAAAGGATATGATCCCAGACACACGTAGCTAAAATGTATTTTATACACAGGTCGACACCCGGAGAGCCTAGGGGTCAGGCTGCAACTTGTTCCACTAATGGGAGCAGGGAGGTGGATCAGGGCAACGTAACCTCATTCAACGGTTCACATGATATCTTACGTAAAGTTATTCCTCATCTTTTGTTCGTGGTCCTACGAATGTCCAGCAACACGTGTCAATTTCTGTCGGTTACACGCATACAGTCTCTTTCAAATGAACTTCCGTCATCACGGGAAACGACTTGGTTAGGTCAGATGGTTAGGTTTAGGCAGAAATTGTGGTTTGGGTTAAAACAACAACGGAAGTGGTGTTACTTAAGTACGGAAGTTACGTGACAAATAAATCAATTGTGGTTTCACATGGCACACGAACAGCGTCAAGCTCCAATCCACCACGACCTCCTCCCTCTGCAGACTTCACTTTTTCTAATTCCTGGTTCATACTTAGGTGGGAAACATACATTGGTTTTGTGGCGTAAAGGCCTACACAAATTGCAGCACACTACTTTTCATAGGTATAGCTACGAACAGTGTATAAGAACAGCCTGAACAGGGACGTGGGTAAAGACCCCTACTGAGATTATTGCTATGGGGGGCGGACAGGCCAGGGCACGACACGCCGGAGGGACTACAACTTCCAGGTGGTGTGGGGACTCCCGGGGAGCAGCTGAAAAGGCGTTCATACTCTGTTGTCCGCTTGACACTAATGAGGATGAGACAGTAGAAGGATCAATGGGGGATTTCACCTCCGCAACTGAACTCAAGATTACTTAGATATTATAAGACCATGGAGTTATTCACAGATGATTTTAAATGTCAGTTTTCTTTCTACAAGTCACAGAGGGGTTTGCTGGGTTTATGAGAGAGAGAGAGAGAGAGAGAGGTTCACGCTTGACTTCGGCCTACAGGATTGTGCCTCAGTGATACTCTGCTTATCTGCTTCGTCCACCATTTGCTGGCACACGGTAGACTCCCTATCTAGCTCCAGGGAATTAAAGCTGCAAGTGAAAAGGCCGATATAGCTTGAACATACACTTCCATGGACTTATTTTCTTTTTTTAAATATTCTGGTAAATATTTTTGCATGAGGCACCGCCATAGAAAGACGATGATTTCAAGTCAAAAAGCCAAGAAGAACGCTTTAAGGCCAGGGGATACAGACTTAGCCTGTCAGAGAGCAGTGAACACAGATAGATTTTCTTCGGGATCTCTTTTCCCGAAACCTCTGTAAATTCATTTAGAAGAGCACGTCATTTAAAAGTCTTGTCCATTCGTATCCTTCCAAACCTCTGTTGTCGACTTGAATGCCACCTCCCCCTGCCTGCTTGTGTCTGTGTGGTCACCATGCTGACTGGTCTAACTCTACTGATGCAAAGGAGTTGTTGCACAGGAAAGAAATTAAAAGTTTGAAAGTGCCGTAGCAACCCATTATCAATATACTGAAATGTCCCTGCACTCGGGGGTATGTCGGCCAAATTAAACAAGCTCTGAAACTGGAGGACTGCGGATCTTTAAACTGCTGTTCACACCAAGTATCTTGAGTGTGCGTCGACACGTCATTATGCAAACGCAAATCATGGATCGGCCAGTGAAATTCTGAGGTATCGAAAAGATTTCCCCATTTACTCGGGGACGGGACATTGTTAAGAAGCTGCAGCGCAGAGAAAGCTACTAGATGTATACACTGAACACCATTGAACCATATGGATCAAATGAGGAAATGTATTTATCTTCTTTTCTATAAATATTCTGAGAATTTAGTCCATTGTGTGTTTCGTGAATGATCTTCCCTTAAAAGTTTGATATTCTATGATCTTTTTCGTGATATATATTTGTATATGCTAAAACAACATTGCAATGACTAGAATGTGTTGATCCTACGAGAGACGGCTATTAGCTTCTGCAGGCATCCTAAACGCCTTCACCACCAAGGCCTCTTTTCACTCTGATAAAAACATGCTTTATGTCGAAACGTTGGTTGCTGTACTTTATTAAACGCTTTAACTCTAACATTGTGCTCCAAATCTCATCTTTCCAGAGCTCGATCATATACTATGTGTGTAGTACAAAGCAGGGCTTTCAAAAGTCTGACACTGTGATACCACCAACCCCACCGCTAACCCCCCAAAAAAAACACGAAAAAAACGTAATATTGGATTTTGTCAGTCAACTATCTCTTGATTACTTTGATGCTAAAGAAAACTTTCAAAATGTGATGTTTTTCAAGAAAGTTCAGGTATGGAAACACACCTAAGCAAACAAACAGAATTATCACCAGAGCATCAAAGATCATAGGCTGCAACTCCACACACTGGACTATATACAGTATATATATATATATATATATATACGACAATCGAGATGACGGATCACTGATGACCATATCCCCTGGGATTGGATTACTAGGTCACTAGGAGGAGGAGGACTTTCTTCCCCAAAGCCGTGCAGCTAATAAACACAGGCAAGTTGGCCTAATTGTAATTGTATATATGGAGTTGTGGACTGTATGTTTTTGTCTTTTTGCATGTACATGTCCTTTATGTTTGCACTGATGTTGTATGTGTTGTACTGTTACAGCCATTGCATCTGTACTGAAATTAATTCCACTGCCTGTGGTACTAAAAGACATTTGAACTCGTTATGAGCAAGGTTGTTTTTTCTAGGGCTGCTTAGAGAATTTATGGAAGTTTATTTGCGATACAAACCTAAACAGCCAATTAGAACGTGATAGGCACACTGAATCTGAAAATACTGTATGTGCATCGCGTCTGTGCATTCAGATTTCTTATGACTCAGCGATAGAGTGCGAGTTTAGATGCAAATTGCGGCAATCAGGTCGCTATGGGTTTTGAATGAGCTGTGTGTCACAGCTGCAGCTCCAACGGCAACATCAGGAGGACAAACTTCAATAACTAACATCCCGTTGTCTCAGAACATCGCCATGCACCTGTGCCTTTTTCCTCGGCATTTTCTTTGCTCCCACAGCCCCCCCAGGGGAGGCACGCCCCACAGTTTGAAAACCCCTGATATAATGGAACACATCATTTCCAAAACACACACACACACACCAGCAAAGGCAAATCTTTGAGGTAAAGTCCAGTTTTAAGGGTACTGAAAGCTCTCAACATGCAAAGCACACAAAACCAATTATACCCTTCCTTCAGCATACACATGCAAGCACACATGAACCCACATACACATTCATAGACACACACAAACACACTCTCGGCCCAACTTTTATTGAACAAGAATCCAATTACTTAACCCAGCTTCAGGTTCGGTGCCCTCTTTGCTCCTCCACCTTGACAAGTCTGCGTTAATATCTGCTGACAGCCTATGTCCACCGAGCACACGCACACACCTCACACACACAAGCTTACAGCTGATCCCCATAAGAGTCTGATTAAATGAAAACTGTGATGCCCATTTCTCCATCCCAGGGTCAATGAATACCAATGAGAGACGGATATCACAGTCTTTGGTATGTGTGTGTGTGTGAATGACAAAGAGAAAGAATGGGATTTTTTCATGCGAGCTCTGTAGCCATGTGAATTTTTTCCATCAGCTTTTTTTTTTTTTTTTTTTTTTTTTTGTAATCTCTCCTGTTCATATGTCTCCATGACATCTGGATCTTTATTGTTCCCAGTCCATAGATCACTTATTAAGTCAAGTAATGAGGAGGTCATGCATAATTTCATTTGCTCTAGCGCTACCTGGGGACATTTTCTTACTTCACTAAAATCTATGATAGTTTCCTTTTGAAAGGCCATAACTCTCCTTCAGTAGCAGGCATTGGGGTCACAGATGCTAAATGGGCCATTTATAGATTCCTGGTGGAAGGAGAATATTGTGTTGAGTCGTTTCAGACCTCTTATTGAGGCTATTTGACTCCACGTGGTTTAATTTGCTCCTGGTGATATATCTGATAAAGGGCCAGCCTTTCATAATCATTCTTGTAGCTTTGCTCCTACACACACACACACACACACACACACACACACACACACACACACTCTCCCACACTGCACTAAGTGAAGGGCAGTGTATGACGGATGTTATTTAAGAAGAGTGAGTTCAGTTAAGCAAAATCGAATATCAATATTATCGTGCAATAGATATTCTTACAGCTGTGGCCCGTGGGGGCTAACAATAATTACGATAAATACAATTATGTCCAGAGCAATGGGGGCTTCAACGGGTCCACTATTTTGAGAAAATGCGTTCTGTTTTGCAACTCGATAATCACAATTGAGAGCCGTTTACAATTACACGAGATATCTGCAGGCATCAGTATAATGCATGTAGTTAGCCGCTGCAATAACACCACCGACTGTATTGTTTACATTGGAGAAAAAAAGCAAAGACAAGCTTTTGATTTTCCTTTGTTATGCTTTGCTTGATTTTTTTCCTTTTTTGTTTATGCTTGTATAATGCATGCGATAACCCCACGTCGCTGGCAAACACGCCCCCGGACAGCCTTTCATATGGAGAAATTTCAAATCACTGCAAACAAATAACATCGGGCACGACGCATATTAAAGAATTTATGTCCTTGGAGGCGGTTCATGTATGACAATCAGAGACTTTGAGAGATGGGAAATGCTGTCTGCGTGATACGGCGCATGTTTTTCCCCCCTGTCCTTTCTCAGCTTAAGAAGTGGGCCGCCATTGGTCAGTTGTCCTGCAGGGATGCTTGCCAAGCTTATCGGTCTGTTACAAATCAGGCAGAGAAATTGCAGCAGGAACATCTCTCCCTTTTTCTCTCTGCTCTTGCTCACCAGGATCACTCGAGGGGATTGAGGCGCTAAGAACAGCACAAATCTTCACTTCCTTTTTTGCTTTGCATCTACTTCAGATTTTTCTCTCCTTGTCCCCTCATGCCAAAGAAAAGTTACATGTCCGTTCTGCTAAATGTGAAACTTTTTAAACTCATGTGATGCGTTTTAAACCGTATTGATGTTGCATTATGTATTTTGTATTCAATTGACCGCAGTTTTCAGTTTATGATCCAGCGTTAGTTATTCCAGTTTTTGCATAATCCATGTCTGAAATGGCTCAAAGGTTAAATATCTTTCTGCAATGCATCCCCTCTCTCTAAACTCCCATTCATGACTGCAGTGAATTTACAGATAACACGTAAAGTCAACGTGGGTGTAACTTTAACCCAAATTTACCTAAAAGTATGATGAAAAACAAAACGCAAAATGTTTAATAAGGTTGGGCGAAAATAGCTCTAGGGAATTTGAATTGCATTCAAATTTGTTTAATTATGTATTTTTCTTTTTCATGTGGTTAATTGGCCACATGAAAGAGATACCAGTTCCACACTGACAGTAGCCTTAGTATTCCATAAAGCAGCCACAAGAAACGTTACATCTTGTGCTGTAAGAAGCAAAAGAAGGATAGATTTCTGTCATTAGCCCTTGTTTTGTCTCGAAGGACAGTGACGGATAATTCTTGTTAATTGTTCTTTCCACCAGACGACTGTATTAGAGACTGGAGTTATCTAAATGCTGTAAACATGTAGGTTAAAGCTAACATTAAAATGTATTCATACATGTTGAAAGTAAATCTGGATGATACAGGAAATCACTAAATGAAGGAGAAGAAGCCGAGGCATCCTGAGGGTAAAGACACTATATGGTCAAAAGTATGTGGACAGGGGTTTCCATGCAGATACTTGTTGTCAGTGTTGGGGAAGCTACATTAAAGGCATAGCTTTGCAAGCTACCAATTACTTGACACTGGAAGAAGCTGCAACCCTGGGGGGAAAATATAGTTTGATTAACTAAAGCTGCTTAGAAAAAGTAGTTCAAACTACTTTGTTAAAAACATTATAAAATTGACGATGTAGTACATGTGAAACTTAGTTATTGGGTTGGGGCCTGACAATAGGATCACAAGATAACATTTCAAATGATGTTTAATTTATCTGATATTAGCATTTTTTTTTTTCTTCTTGAAATACTGGACAATTTGAAATTGGTGGACTTTAAAATCTATTAAAATGACGCAATCTGATTTGGAAACATACCTGGAGCCGTGGCCTATGAATTGCATTACTTCACCATAAAGGGTCACAAGCCAAAAAAGGTTGGGAACCAACTTTTTGGAGAAATAGCTATCCCTACTGCAAAAGTGAGGTACACAAATAAATGGTTCTCCCAGTTTACCAATTCATTTGGGATGACATGGAACGGCAATAGGAGCAAATCCCTGCAGCCATGTTCCACATTCATCGAGTTAGCAGTGTACTAATGATCATTGTCTTGGAAGAAATCAACAATCACATACGCGTAATGTTCAGGTGCCTACATACTTTTGTCCTTGCAGTAAATAAGATACTTCACGCAAACCTACGTCACAAAGTATCTACTGCACCGGGCTGCACTCAACATCTCAGATTGCTTAATGAATGACTGGACGTCATATGTTAGACTTAATGAATATATATTTTTTAAATGCAGCTTTTTTTTACACACAGTAGCTCTTCTTAGGTGGTGGTGATAGTGTTCGGGGGTGGTTGTTGTGGATGCAGCCCCTCCATGTGAGACAGCTTTGGTAAGCACCATTTCCATATTTCTGATTCTGATAATGGACTGCCTTGCCATCACCAAATTACCCCGACAACACACTGCCAGCCAAGTGAGTGAATTAGTTAATGTCCAAAAAATGTCTCCCTTCCCTTACTTTTAATGTGTTTTGGGGAGCTTGTGCTCGTAGAGCGTGCTTAATGACTTTTCACCTTTCACGTGTGGCTCGAAGACACATTTCAGTTTACATTTGCGGTATTGAATTCCTAATTGCTTGTTGGCTATATAACTTCCTGTATAATGAAATGCTTTCATAATAATCAATAAAGGAAATAGAGCGGGTCCATTTAAATGTTGTGGCAATAGGAGAAACCCATCAAGCTGAACCGATGCTTTCAGGGCTGCAGTGTGTTACCATACCAGTGAGTGTAGCATGTACTGTAGAGGAGGAGAAGTAGAGTGGATTCCATTTCAGAAAATCTCCACTTGGGGACTGCTATCTTTCTTTCCTGAGTGATAACATGCAGGAGGCGAGGTAGGATGGATGTCTGTCTGCCGTGTTGGAACTGGTCCTGGCCCTTGGGTGCCCCCTCGCCCAATCTCTCTAGCCAGCTCACAGTGGATTGTGCTTACTCTCATTTAGTCAGGCCTATTTGTCTTCCCTCTAAAGCCCAACCTGCTCCAAAGATGTAATTCCATAAAAGCATGCAATCAATACATGGGAAACTGTACTCTCATCTATCATTTTTATAAAATAAAAAAAATAAAAAAATAGGGAACATTTTCTCTGTGAGTGTGTGTGTGTGTGTGTGTGTGTGTGTCTGTGTGTCTGTGTGTGTGAGTGCATGCATGTATGTCTACGTTCAGGGACAAATATTGCAAATAAGCCAGAGTCGGGCAGGTCAAAAATGCGGGCTCAATCATTAGTGCTGGCACACACAGGTGCACAGCAGCGCTCCGGCCACTGGATGGCACTGTTATGAGTTTTTCCTTCTTTTTTTTTTTTTTGTTCAAAGCGCTAGAATCAATTCATGTGTGGTGTACTGTGTCAAAAACGAGGAAATATTAATTTCTTTGCTCCTGAAAACCTTAACATTTCCAGGAAAGATATAAATACAATATCCACACAGACACGTACACCCCACACGCGCGGGCCTCATTAATCTCCTGTGTAACAGGACTCTATCCTGCGGCTCCAATATTACAGTAAATGGTGATGCTTATCTGCAAGCAGCCCTGCCCTTGAAATAGGTGCTGTTCCATTCCCAGCTAATTCCACAGCCATTAAATGGTTGGCACATTTTTCACAGGTATATAAATTGCTTTAAGCTTCGGCTTACGCTCAGCACATTGAAATACAAACACGGATGTTCTTTCCTTTTTATCTCTCTCTGCCCTCTGTCTCCCTAATACTTCCAAAACTCCCCCCGCCCCCACCTTCCCATCCTTCTTTCCAACCCCTCCTTGCAACCCCTCCCTTTTCCTTACAAGTGAAATGAGCATGGATTGCCTTCTAGCATGCAGCAAGGTTGAGGTAATAGCTTATTAGCAGCCAATAAACATCAGTCATTTCCATTTAAGCTAACACTCCAATCTTGTTCATAATCACCAAGACATGGATAGGGCTCGAAATCAATGGCACATTTTAACAGGGTGTCCCCTGTGTAGCGTTTGATCTGCCTGATCAAGGAAGTGAGGGGATGCATTTTCTCTTTCAAACATATGCAGATGCATTAATAAATCTACGGGGTACGTCAATAAGACACAATACTGTGCATACACTTCCGGAAGAGAAATTTGAACATTGGATAAAGCCAGGTTCAAAATTCTTGTTTCATTTTGTTGACATTTTAGAGCCAAAAGCTTTTACAGAGGGAATTTTGGATATCACTCCATAAATTGGAAAATATCGTCAACAGCCATAAAAAAAAAAAAATCAATAAAAAAAATCAATTTGTATGTTTTTAGGAATAAAATGTTTTATAAATCAGGCTATGAATGATAAATGAAGTGAACAATCTCCTCAGTTAAAACCTTCAGAATATAGGAATGAAACTGGAAAATGTGGGGAATGTAGGTGCGACTGAAGTGGAGATTTCTGACTCAGAGTATGAGAAAAAAAAAAACAGCCTTTAAAGGTATGTATTGTAGAATTCCATACATTTTTGCAAGACATTACGATAATACTTATGATAAAAGTAATATATACTATATCACCATGAAACGTTCCCACTTTGATTACTTTGACTAACGTTTATCTTGTATTACAAGTGTTCTGAAATGTTATGTTGAAATATGCAAATGAGTCGCTAATTTTTGGTGAATTTAGGAGAAATGTACAGACGCGTGTGTACTTTTGATGTTTTTTCTTTCCACTAGTCTGAAAGAAGACATGTTAATGATGTTTTTGCCTGGGTTGTCTCGACTTCACGTTACCATTGTACTGTACTAATCTGTACTGTTTGGACTTGGCACTATGCTAACATGCTCTAGAGAGCCAGTAAATGGGAATCTATAAAACACCTGAAGGCGGCCTCTCTTTCAAAGAAAGGGGCTGTGGAGAGATCAGACATTCACATCACACCCCTGCCCATCCAGACCTGACACCAGGACACCTGCAGCCTCACTGATGAGGGGATGAAGTACTCCTCCCCTCCGAACTCTCACATCCTCTCATCCATCCATTTTATATTCGTCTCTCCCCGTGTGCCCGCAGCCGCAGAGCAGCTGGCCAGTTATTTGTGACCTGCCAGTCTGCGGGTGTAACAAGGTTTCGACGCAATTAAGAAAACATTTCCCAGGTACCAACGCAACAAATCACAGGCTTGAGTCCCCGGATACGCACACACATGAACGTTGCCTCGCTCGTGCCACAAATCAAACGGTACACAAATGACAACATGAAATAACTACTCATTGTTAGAGAAGGAAAGGCAATTATTAATCGAGTCCATTTATGTTGGGCTGAAAGGGGTTCAAAGAGTCCCATTCTTTAGAGGAAATATTTGCTGTGGTTGTGCAGCTTGGCTGGTGTAATCACCACCTATTATGTGTGTGATTTGAAAGTAAGAAACAAAGTGGTCAAATACATCACAGGCAGCCATTACTGTGTCAATTCGCAGACAGAAAAACGATCCATTGTATGTGATAAATTATAAACACGTACAAATCAACGTAAACTTTTCCCAACGTGTTGATTTTACAATCTCGGTGGAGAAGTAAGGCTGGTAGGAAGAATTTGTTTTGGTTTAACAGGGAAATGGTACACTGTCATATCAGAATTACAACCTAGAGTTTTCCTGTCCAGTCCACTCTTCAAACCACGGTGCAGTAAAAGGCAAACAAGCCAAGATAGAGGGTAATTTACAATTATTAGATCTCGAATTTTTTCTTGTCTCAATTTTATTTGGGAAAGCTTGACAGCCTTGCCACTTTTATTATCAACGTAATAAGGGGAAACGTGAAAGCTTATTTCAAGTTGCATTCATTTGAATTTGGCCAGCTCGTTTAAGCTTCACATGAGTAATTGTAATAGTTTCTGCGGACATAAAAAATACCTTTTAAACCTTCTTCAATAAACTTGGTCCAATTACTTTTGTCTCTTTTCACTCAAGGAAGCTTTTGCATTTATGATTAACAATACATATATATATGGAGATGATCAGATAACAACTTTTATAGCAACAGCTATAAAATGTTCATGTTTTTAAAATGGTGATAGTAAAAACTGATGGCAGAGACAAAGACAAGCGCATACTTTTTATATTGCATATTATAAACAATTAAAGGTTTCTTAATATGGAATTTAGAGCAGGAATTTATGATTGCGAATTGCCTCCACATGGCTCTTAACATGGAGACTGCTGAGCCAACGGCTAACAGCTAACAGTGCTAACGTCATGAACAGTGAAGCTAGCTAGCCACACACACAGGGAGTCACACGCACTAACATGCAGCCGGACATGCTACGTATACAAAGCACAGAGAAGCTTAGATTATACTCTCCTCTGCACCCTGTAATTATTTAATATGTACCGGGTAATGTTAAAAGTGCATATAGGGAAATTTAGATTCAAACCCCCCAAACCCCCTCAAACTGGTGCCCAGTAAAAAAATTTAAAAAAAATGTTATGAACATTAATATTAAATTCAGCCACTGTCAGCAGAGAGCATAAATCACAACAAGCACGAATAATGAAGCACAGAAAACCTTGTCTGTTTGATGAAATAATCAATCAACATCAATACACCCAGGGTACACATCATACAGATGACAGATATTGTTAACACGGACTATATGTCTACACGCTACAACAGGATTTTAACTGCCGCCGCCGCTCATCCAGCTTCACATCATAATTTGCTGTCGGTTGATTAAACTTTCCATAATTGCAGGATGGGTGATTTCTTTTTATACTCGACTCTTTTCTGGTTTCCAATTCCAAAGAGTCTACTAAATCAAACTATTAAGAAAATCATAAATTCTTTCTTTTATTGTTGTTAAGAAAATGATCACTAAACCGCTTTCAAACTCCACTGCCTGCAGTGAAAGATCCCCCTGATTACTGATTACACATTGTGCAGCGTGCAATTTAAAGAAGAAAGTTTTCGCTGGTTTGAAATGTGTGTGGTCTCTTTTTTGTTTATTTCTACCGCTGGAGGGCATGATATGTATTTTCAGTCCAAATGATATATACTGTGCAGTATATACTCACATTATAGGTAATATGTGTGGTACAACCCTTACAATATACAGTATACTGTCATCGCATGACACACACAAAAGAGCACATTGATCATATGTATGGACCGGAGAAGATTCTGGAGTGCACCCGCCCCCCCCCTTTCCCCACGTACATTCTGAACAACACACTTATCTCCGCCTGATATAGCTTTGTACTGTAAGAAGCACATAATAGCGTGCACAATTTGTGTATGCGTGGGGGTGTCGCCCGTGCACACTTGTGTGCCTTTCTCACAACCCAGACAAGGTGCGGAGACAGAGGGGGGCGAGTTCGACATCTGCAAATTGAATTCTGCCCAAACGTGACAGTGATGAAGTGTTGTTCATAGCAGCCGTGATTGTCTCTATCTTCACTCCTGTCTGTGAGTATTACAGCGGGCCTGCCCGCTCCACAGGCCGCAACCCCAGCCCCAGCTAGCTCATCTATTAATGACAGTATTGGAAAATCAAATTCATTCATACTAGATACATGTTTTATCAGCTAGAGCTAGCAGGAGAGAGGGCTGCTGTTTGTGTGCCTCCTTCTCGCTGTGTTTTTCCTCTGCTTCTGTTTCTCCTCGTAAGATCAGGTGTCCTTAGCCCTCAGGCCAGCATTTAATAATAGGATAAGGTGCGGAGAATTGATCTGGCTTCACAGGCGCAAGCTTTTAGGATTATGTCAATAATAAAACAAAGTTTGGCCTTTCCCTATCCTGCATTTCTCTTCAGGCAAGCAGAGGACCTCTGCGTTGCACTACGACTCTCTTTTGTGCCTTATATCTTTCAAAAAGAAGAAAGAAGGAGGCGGAGGACAGAGGAAGGGAAGGAGCAGAAGGTGTGGTTACCTGGGGAGATAAAAAGAATAGAAAGAGAAACCTAGGCGCAGGTAACTCCGCCGAGCTACCTCTCTCCTACAGGGTGTAGAAGAGTAGCAGAGTGACTAAAAGGGAAAGAAGTCAAAAGTAAAGAGGGATGGAGGGCAGGTCCTGGAGAGAGGCAGGAAATACAAGCTCAAAATAGAGTTCATGTTGAATGAAGAAAGGAGTGATCACATGGAGTAAAAAACAGGAGCACATGGTTAGCAGCTTACATATGTTCAACAGCAGCGTTGGATGCCCTCCAGGTGTGCTGGAAATAGTGCAGCAGAGGAAGGATCTCAATACCCGCTCTTCAAATAAACACTTGAAAAGGTAAAGTGGAAAAATATGGCTCCCCACATCCAGTTCCTTGAAAATCAATGCTCTGTGAAGTTTGGGTAACAAGAGTCTCCTATAAAAGCATATGGGAGATCCTTCTTTCCTCCGCTCTCTGCTGCTTTTCTTTTCTCTGGGTGTTTTTTTTATTTCCTCCTTTTGGTATTCTGGACACAGAAACACTCAGGCCCAAGCTTCCTCCTGTGATATGTGCTGTACTGCTCTCGTTCCTCTTTTCTCCCGCGCCTCCACATCTCACTAAATGGCAGGCGAACACAGACTCAGCTGGTTGACTGACTCCTTCAGTTTGCACCAACAATGGCTGGCGGTGGGAGACAGGGCTGCTTCGATGGATATAGGCCCCCCATAAACTAGAATCATTTCTCTCCTTCTATCTCTCCCTCTCTTTGTATACGTCTGTTCCTTTTTCTCTCTTAGCAGAGAGTGCTACTGCTGTCACAGTCTGAGTGATGTAAGGGCGAACTCGCACTGACCTCTCTCCTGGTAATAAGGATGGAGTGACAGAGCCTTCATCATGACACAACAGTGAGGGAAAGGGAGATAGACTATGTGTGCGTGTGTGTGTGTGTGTGTGAGGGGGGGTTACACAAGCGTTCTTAAAAATGGGTTGGCAGCAGCGGTGCCTTTATCATAATTCATGAAGGTTAAGCAAAAATGTCTCTAAATTTCATCATTCTCAGCAAAAGCGCGAGAGGACAAAACAAAGAGAAATAAAACCTCTCGGCGGCTGGGAACTTCTGAGGTTTAGGGGAAAAGTCGCAGTAGCGCAACAAGCATCCTGGGTAATCCTTGATTAGCATGGTTGCCATGGTGAAGGTCCAGCCAAGTCCATTCTGTCTCTGCGTCTGACATTACAAAACTCGGAGCTTTGGGGGCCCCCGTTGGGAAAAAAGCTACTTAACATTACCGGAAGGCCCTCGACTTTGCCACTCTGCTTTTCACCTTAATTTGACTGAGGAGTGTTCTGCTGTTTATTGAGATGCACTGCACAAAAAGTGTGTACACACAAGGCGGCAGGGGGACTGAGCATGAGGGCACTTTAGGTCAACAATGGGAAAGATTTTCATTATTTTGCATGTCCCCTCCTCGGGCCTCCTGCCCTTGAGCCATGAGAGTGAAATGCGTGAGCACACCACTTTCTCCGATTATCAAGCATGAGTAACGCTGCACACTAAACCATATCCTGACATGACATCTCCATTGAATTATAAAGAGAAAGAAATGGTTGGAGATTTTCGAAAATCACCATTCAATGCGAAGCTGGAGACGGTTAGCTTAGCTTGAAGGGAGCTAGCCTCCCGACGACAAGAGTTACCAAAGTCACTGTAAATGTTGCAGGCAACAAGTGGCAGACTTTGTTAACTTTGGACAGAGCCAGTCAAAAGTATTTTTGCTATTAGAAGCTGATCCAGGTGTAGCCTAATACTGAAGGGACATATATTTGTATTACATTAAGCTGGGGCCAGCATCAACAAAGAAAGGCAGGTCATCCTGGTTTAAAAGAACAAAAAACAGGGGTGAAATTATCTGTAAATAAAGGATAAAGCATAAGTTAAGCATAGTGTCCATCCAGAAACTTACCACTTGCTGTCAATGTTTTGACAGTGCAGTTGCATTCACGGTAGCTTGACATTGATCGGGAGAAACGGAAAGTGTAAGGACTGGAATTCATGAAAAATGTATTTCTGTTGGAGAAAAGAAACTGAAATAGTGTCATTTGGCAATATTTGGTCTCCAAGTCTCCACCGTCCCACATGTTCCAGGAGATGGCTAAATGAAATGCTTTCTATGGCTAAGATGAAATGGATTTGTTTTTAACAAATAGAATTCACAAAACTATTTCCCGAAGGTGTGAAATCCATTTTTTACATTTCTTACAGAGTACAACACATGAGCTCTGCTGCTGTGGTGTATCTTTATTCTGTGCAAACTCCTGCATACTGACTCATATTCTGGCAGCCCCCCACCTATGTGTGTTTTGTTTTTTTTACTTTTATTCTTCTTTCTTTTAACCTTGACCCTCCGAGCCGGGAGCTTTATGTCTATTGTGTGTGTTTGTTTCATTGTAAAAAAAAAAAAAAAAAGAAAGGGAAAAAAATAATAATCGGTCTCTGATATGTTCCAAATAAAGGCCTGGTTCTCCCTGCCATTGAGTTCATTAGAGGCCACTTTGTTTAGAATTGACCTCATAAATCCGTGTCTCAACAAGAAAGTGAAAAAGTGAATTTACAAGAAAGTGGCTGATAAAAAAGGTCCAAATCTCTATTAGTGTAACTGTGCTTGCTGTGTTGACTTTGTCCTGACTAGTACTTCTCATAACTCTTGTTTAAGTGAAAGGAGCCTGAATGGCACATACACACAAACACACACACACACACACACACACTCACACACACACACAGCCACTACCATAAATGCACCCTCCTCCTCTTGCATGGCAGGACATTATGAAAGCTTTTATCGCACACTCCCACTGGTCAGCCGTAAAGAGAGTGAATGAGTGGGACTGACCTTTTCAGATACACTAAATACCTGAGGCTTGCTTATGCACATGTCCTTATATGTGTGTGTGTGCGTGTGTGTGTGTGTGAGTAGGAGAATGAAAGAAAAGGAAAGAGAGAGAAAGAGAGGTAAGAGTTTTCACCAGTGGTGCAGCTATCAGCACCAATACACATCAAGCCCAAAGCAGCCGAGTCCTGATGTCATGGATGACCTTTACAAGATCAAACCTGCCACTTCAGTTACAGCTCAGTCCAGGAAGAGGCACAGTCACACACACCTCTATCGCACTTTTCCAGCATCAGTCCGTTCTCTCTTTCCCCACACATGTCCCACCTGTTAGTGTGTATGCATCCTCGGGAACATTTTGAAACGGAACTACAAAATAAATCAGTGTTAGAAGAGATAAGTATCTGACTTTATGCACTTGGAGTTAGGAGCATGTAGGAATAAAAACACTGTCAAGGTTGGATATATTGCACGCTGCAGCTTTTGCCTTAAAACGCAGGTGGTTCGCTCACTTTTATCCAACAAACCACTCGCTCAAGCAGCTCACAACAGCTCAGCGGTTACAGAGGCGCACTGCCTTGAGGTTTCTTCCTGGGAGCTTTCTGTGATCTCCTAGAAGATATAAGTTGGGTCTGTTGTGTTGACTAGAGAGTATGGTATATCTACAACACGTCCACCGACACTACATAGCCTTTGGGGGGATGAGAGAGTGAAGATGAAAAGAGGCGGAAATCAGAGGGAGGAACAAACTCGTAACTTTGTCTTCCTCCCGAAAATAGCATGTGTCGAGTGAGTGACGCAGTGGCCTTTGAGATGAGGATACATCCCCCCTGAGAGTGAGAGGAGACAGGGAGGGATGTGGGGGAGGATCAGAGGAGTGTGCAGCTGTGCTCTGCAGCCTAGCTTGTTGACAGGTCATTGCCTCTGCAGGCTCAGAGCTTCACATTGTTTCATCCCCCATTTAAGCCTAATCACAAACATCCTGACAGCCCGATTTCAGTTTCCAAAAAAATTCTTGCGGGAGAAACAAAGCCTGAATTTCATTTTATCTTCTCCTCCTCACTTCTCAAACGCTGAGCCTGAACTAGAAAAGATTCAAAATCCTATTAGAATCGCTACAGCCAACAAACTTGTAAAGAGCCATGAAAGTGAGAGAGCTTGTTAATGATGTGAGCAGTGCCATTTAATCATAATGATGAGAGATTTTTTTTTTTTTTTTTTAAAACACACAGTTTGCTTGGGACATGATGGCAATTAGAGTTTGCATTAGAAATCTACAAAGGCATATTAAAGTGTGAACATGATCCCCTCTGTTGTATTTAAGATGTTTTGGAGAAAAGGACCCTGAGGTGTTTTCTATGACTTGCAATAGATTAGCCTTAATCCTATGATCTAGGATTTTATGGATCACTATTACAAGTGATCTACTGATGAGAGTCTATTGTGTCCCAATGGCAAATTTATTTGGCATCTCACACCAGCACTCGTCACTTAACCAACCACAATAAAGGACGTTATCATCCAAGGACCATCACTCTCCTCCTCCCTCTCGCTGTCATTAGCATAAGCTATGCACAGAAGTGTTTACCGCATATGACATCAGCTGTGATAGCAGTGAAATTGATTGCTATTTTGAGCTCTGTAGTAGATTCCTGTGGGTAATTTTGTGTGACTTCCCAGCAGCTGATTTTGATGAAGTGGTTTTCTGTCTGGACCAGGGGACGACAGCTGCAGAATGCAGAATAGCTCACTGGTGACCTGCAAGTGATACACTGCCTCGTATCTATACTATAGAAATAACATGCATAGTTCTGGTAACCAGCTCCGAATTGATGTGTGGAGAATCTAAGACTAACCAGTGGTGGGATCTGGTGCTGTAGTTACTAGCTGTAAAGGATGAAAGGTATGCACAATCACACCACCATCAGACAGACACTGAGCAACATTACTAATGATTTGGATTCATGTTTCTGGCCACATGATGAATGAAAGTCCAACATTCACTCTCTTTTTAGCTCTGTTTTGGTCTCCTCCAACTCCTGAGGGAAAATACCTGGCTCCTAGTTGCTAAATGCTGCACTGTGTATCTTAGCTGGATGCTAACTTTGTGTGTCTGCCGTTCTGTTCTGGGCAGGCACCATACGTTGGGTTTATCAGAGCTTTTTCATTGAAAAAGACTGTCTGCTAGAAATGAGTTTGACTTAAACAAAACTGTAAAGTTGTGGGCCAAAAAAACAAAAACAATGGGCTAAAAGACACTTAAATTCTCTACAAGAATTGCAGATATGGGTGATAATCTTCAATTGGTAAGTCACTACAAGCAGCATCCTTTATATTACACAGTGTCATTGGATCTATTGTTATTGTAAAAAATGCTCATGCTTATGCTTATTAGTGCAGCTTTAATTTTTGGTTTTGTGCAAAATCATAAATATGAACCCTCAAACGAAAGAATTGACTGAATGTCAATGTAACTTAAAAAGATAATTAAGATTTTAAATCACCAGTCGTTTTAAACATGGTTTTGCAACGATAGCAAAAGTCATGCCACTCCAAAGTCTAGAGCTAATTCACACCCTTTTTTTTTTTTTTGTTCAATTCTCAAATAAACTGATATTTGCACTCAATCATGTGAATAAGGCAGAATCCGCACAGGGTTGGATTAAGGACTGACTCTTAAATCCAGCTCAACCAAGAGATTTGTAAATCATTCCACATAATTGCACCTGGGAGTAGTCAGTGCTGCAGCAACTACCTTAAATATGTCAGCTGGTGCCTATAGTTATGTGTGTGCGCAAAGTATTGATAATAAAAAAGATGAGATGAAAATAAAACTCAAACTAAACTTTTAAGGACTCTTTTTTCATTACGTGCCAGTGTCTTGAGTACAGCTAAGAAATATTTTTAAAAACAGTACTGACAAATCCCCAGTGTGTAAACTACACCAATAACTCTATCTCTACGCAAATGAGCTGACAGGAAGCTGATATTTCAAAAGAGAATATGCAAACACAAACAAAATGAAAAATATCCACAAGAACCCATTATTGCAGGCTACACAACAGTATAAATAATATAAGCTTCTTTCAACATTTTACAATAGTTCTACACCTCAAGGACAGAAATGTGCCTGGCTCTTTGCAGTTTGCCAGCTTGTCACGATGGTTGGTAGTCTGCGTGACCCGTGGCAGTCTGAAATGCTTTTGTGGCTCTTAAAAAACTGTTACATGAAGTTTAGATGGTTGAGCATTAATCATTTAGGGAAATATCTCTCCCTTCGTGTGTGTGTATGTCTTTTCCCAGGGTGCTCTTAGACCCCATTTATTAGGGCAACAGCAACATTTTGTAGTGCCCCAGTAAGCAAGTAAGTAAACAAGTAAATAAATAAATAAAAAGTCAAGCTTATTTGTGATGAAACAAAATCAGTACTTATCCGTACCCAGGACTAGGGTAGAGAGGACTGGCGCTATTAAGGAGCAGGGCACGACTCTCCGTCTGAAACGCCGGGAGTTTTTTCAAATGAGTCAAGGAGCACAAAAAAATTCTGTTTGGTAGTCTCGCCATAGACTGTGTGTGTGGCAGGGTAATATATTCATCACATACAACAAGTCCATCTTTCTTAATCCACCAGTTTAACTTTTCTTCAATCGAACTTTCACACGACGAAGACTGTTTTAAACAAGAACTGATCAAGTTGGCCTGACAAATGAATCTGCCTTCAAAGTGCTGAGAATTAATAGTCGCAGGCCAGCCATCAGGAGGAACAACATTTTTCCAAATTGGGCCCCTCACCCAAGGCTCCAGACACATTTTTTTCACCACTGTTCCGGAACCAAAGCGCACATTTTTTTTAAACTGTCCCGAAGTCAGTGTAAACCATCAAAACTTCTCAATGTTATTCTTTTACTTTGTTAATATTCATCTATAGTGGTTATTTGCAAAGAATCCTGGCATTGATCATTTTAATTATGTGTTATAAGATGCTTAGAGCTAGTGTTGGAAGTTAAACAGGTTGTAATTCCCAAAGTTTCACATATTTTTCGATCACGACGGAGCATTATCACCATAGATCTTTGCATGGGCCGAGGTTATCTGCACCCTTTGACACCCCCCGGCCCCCATGTTGTAATATACAACATAGATACCTTGTGAAGAGCTAATGGTATCAAACCATCCAGCTAAAAATAGTATTTGGGGGAGAAATATTCTGTAAACACAACACTGACATACATCACTTTTTAAGTTGATATGGCTAAATAAAGCAGAGATGGAGCAAAGGTCATTTGAAGTCACGTGTCTGACCACCAGGTAAATATAAGTGCAATATTAATTTGGGAAATATCTGGCTTTAAATGCTCCATTGTCTTCACCAGCTAGTTGCTAACTTTTTCTGTCAGCTCTTTGGGGCTGAGCAGGTTTATTCGATTTATTAGAGTTTTTTTTTTTTTACAGAAAACAGCTGCCTGCTGCTGGTATAAATGACGCTGATGAGAGTGACTCAAAACAGTAAAGTTGCAGATCATAAAACCAAAAATAATAAGTTATTAGAACTTGAAATTCCTTCATATGCTGAGGGGAACTGCAAAGTCGGGTGATAATTATCTGTGGATTCATCACTGTGAGGCAACTCCTTTCACATTAAAAACTCTTATTTGATACATATGACAGTATTGACAGTAGCAGCTTTAAAAAAGTAAAGAAAACATGTTACATCTCCAGTAATACTTTGTTGTTTACATGTCAATATTGTGAGACATGGGTTGGTGAGGGAACTAAATTTGCAATCCTTAAAAGCACTTTTGAGTAATAATTCCCCACATAGAATATGTAATGTATATTTAGCATTCTGGGTTTTTAATATTTGCAGTACTTGTGGCTCATGTAGCCTACGAAAGCTGAGAACAGCCGTGATTGCAATAGTTTTTTTTCATGCCGTTTTTCTCAAGATCACAAGCTAATCATTTTTGTTATATCAAGATAGCAAAGCTCATTTTCTCGTGGTTATGGGTTCATTTATGTTCAATCTCGAGAAAACAAAAGGCAGATTTCTTCGAGTAGCCCAAGTAGTAAACATAGCTGAATGTGGAGGAAAGGGAAAACAAGCTGTTGCATTTGAGCCTAATCAGCACCACAGGGACCTGGACAGCTCCGCTTCAGGCTAACCTGGGTTAAACCATTTATGTGGGTTAAATACTGTAGTCCATATACAGGGTCAAACATATAACGATAACCGAGAATATACGGAAAAAATAATGAATATATTATATATATATATATATATATATATATATATATAATATATACATTTACATACATTTCTCTTTAGATGACGAGGACTGATCCAAATGTTATCTCTAAAAGAAAGACACAATGCAATGTCTGCCTATGTTAGACCTCGATTGAAAGATGTCTGATGTGTGATTCGTTGATCAATAATGGCTACTCCTTCATCTGACATTTCCAGCATACATATGTTGCTGCAGTTGTCAAGATGCCATCTATGCATGCTGACAGCAATGAGGACATGATCCCTCACTGGCTTTCCTCCGGGAAACACTATCAAATTGTGGTTGACAGGGCACCAAACCAGAATCCTTTGCTTTTCTTCTTTCTGATGCCCAAATGCTAAATAAGTAGATTTCAATTGAATTAAAATAGAAAATTGAAACTGCCAAAATCCAAATGAAACTGACGTGAACACAAAGACAAACCTTATGAACCCAAACTCAGATTCATGTCGAGCGATTGTGCTATTTCTGTCTGTTTGGATAATGTCTTGGGTGTAAAGACCGTGACACACCAAGCCGATTATCGGCCATCGATCACTGTCAAGCAGTCAGTTAGTGTCTGTCCGTCTAGTTTTTGAAGTGTGTCCTGCGACGTCTGCATTGTTCATGCCTTGCCGACAGGCTCCGCCGCTGATTCAACATGCCGAATTGACGCCAAAATAAACCACTCTGATTGGATGTTGAGCTTAAGCGAATCAGTGCACGAGAAGAGAAACGGACGTGAGGAAAACGAACAAACGGCTAAAGTCAAGAGGGCACACAGAGAGGCTCTTTTCATTTTTACAACGACATGGCCGTCTGGAATGAAGCCAAGTGGTCAGCGAGAGTGGTGTGAAAATGGTCGGCAAACGCTGCTTTGTTTTAATGTGTGTATCATAACAATGGCTTGTATATTTACAGTCCGGTTTGCCTTTTCTCCTGATGAATACAGACTACCGCCGCCTGCGGTTATTTATTGTTGTTTATTTGAATTATTTCCTCTCACGCAGGCGCTGAACGTACGGACTAGTTGGCTATTGGCTGTAGTCTTTGCGGTGTGTTCAAATGCGACTTTTAGGACCAAGATGCAGGCAATAAGAAGCTAAGAGACAACAGTCGGCTCCGTCTGTTTGGTGTGTCTGGGCCTTAAAGAGAGATTTACATGACTAGATTACAGATCATTTTTTTCAGACACCAAATGTAGGAACTATTAAGTAACCCAACATAGTGCTGTAGGTATCAAAAAATGACTACATATTCGTACATGCAGGTGCATAGATTTAGCCTGATTTTCAAATCTCTCGCACACTACACATCCCGAGCACATCGTAGACTGTTGCACCAGATAAGTCTCTCGATCAATCCCTAGAGCGGAAGAACGGCGTTGTCACTATTCCATATTTTAGCATTTAGGTGTACATGTTTGTGAAGATGCACGAGGCTATGCATGAATGTATGTGTGCTCGCTGGTAATTACTGCACCGTGGCGAAACATCATTATTCACTGATCTGCCCACTTGCACTATCTGTCCTGCTGAGCACCACCTCATACACAATCAGCACCACACCAAGGACAACTCCACTCGCACACACACTATCCATCTCCTCCAGCACTGACTTATAGGACACCAATCATCCCTTCACCTTTCTCTCCATCTATCCCTCTCCCTTTTTCTTTTCTTTTTTATACCATATACCGTCTATTCCCGTCTATGCATGACGCTAGTAGGTTTTTCTGTTGCCCATTAAGTAATTAAATTTGCAACTGTTTCTCGCAGAGTTTCATGTATCACTCTGATGCATCAGGAGCTGAAGCAATATTTCATGTTGCAGTTTTACCTTTTAGCGTGCATTAGTCCAGATGAGATCGTGAACAGTCAGCTTGTAAATTGGCAACGATGCACCCCAGCTGCTGTAGGTTGATTGCAAATAGCTTCACGAGGAAATATGCGGTTGAAAATTAATTTTTTTTTTTTAAAGAGAAAGTAGTGAGAAAAGTAGGCAGAGGCAGCACAGTCGGTGAAGACAAATGAAGAACTCTGACTTCGGGAGCAAAGTGGGCAGGAAGAGAAAACCCACAACTCAAACTCTACAGGATACTCTTGCGTGTATTGGAAATGTACAGCCTGCAATTAAAACCGTGAGATGACTAAATCTATCCTAATGATGTGCCTTATTATGAGTGTCCATTACTCTCCACTTGCTCCCCATGCTCTAAAGGGAAAAAAGAGGGAACTTTAATAGCAATTTGCAGTAATGCACCATGCCATAATTCTGACTCTGTCTGCTGGCTGCATCGATGGCCGGGTGTAATTGCCGTTTTACTCATAGCTGATGGATTAGAACATAAAGTAACAAGAGAGGAACAATCATGTCAAGGAGATGGATGGATGGGCTCATAGGTGTGTGTGTGTCTGCGTGTGTGTGTGTGTTTGTGTTTGTGTTTGTATTAGTGTTAGTACGTGTGTGTGTATGTATGTAAGTGTGTGTGTGTGTTGGTGTGTGTGTGTGTCGGGGTCTGGTAGGGGTTGGATAGATAAAGGCATCAAGCTGCAGATTTGGATTGCTTCTGGGAATTTATCCCATTTCCTGACATTCTTCACCCAGCGTCATTCTGATATTCAATGTGAATAAACACACTGGAGCTCACACAAAACAGATACACCCCCCACCCCCCCCCCCACACACACACACACACAGATACAAAGGAGCCCTTCAAAAAAAAGTCCTAACATTTTATAATTTTTCAATTAATCTAGTCAGGGTGGTCAGATAAATCAAGGGGGAAAACATTCTTCTCATGTGTGTTTCATAGGTACTCGAGTGTCTCCCCCTCTTACATCTCAAAGCCTTGAACTAAAGGCTAGTCTGCAGCAGAGCTTTTAAGTTTCTGTCAAATAAATTTGATTACCAAGGCCTTCCTGCTTTGCTATTTCCCCGAGGTCATACGTGAAGAAAGCGACGAGGGAAAAGAAAAACAAGTCAATGCAGTCATAAAATGCCACGCATTCAAGCATCAAGGCCTCACAAGCCACAATATTAAGTATTTTTCAGAATAATCTAGCTGCACAAAGCATTGATAATAAGACAGCTATGCAGAGGCTAGTCATTCATCACTGCCATAGATTATAAAACACTGTAGCAGTTCAGGAAGAAAAGACCCTGAAACCTTAAAGAACGTCACAGTGACTCAATTATTATCTTCTTTTCCAATAAGCTTTAAATATTCTGCCTCAAAAGTATGCAGCACTGTATCAGATTCAATCACAGTGCAGGTAATTTCTTTTTGCAAGGTCTAGCTGAACGATTGTCTGGGCCCAGTCTTGACTTGACATCCTGCCTGTCGATCCCCACTTTGTCCTGACGCACCCAGACGATTGATGCTGCTTTAAAATCTGCAGCTAGGTAAATAAATAAGAGGCCAGGGTAAATTAAAACTCTGATGCAATTACACCACCACTTCCAGTTAACCCCATGGCAATTAACAAGCTGTCAGCTGGGATGGATAGAAGTGCGCATGGCAGCGCGGTAATGCGCGTCTGCAAGCCTGCGCGCATGTTGATGCGAGTGTGTGCGTATCCAGCTGGCCATATAACACCCCACTGCTGATGCAAACTCAATACACTTAATTAAACTGCACAGAAACTCCATCAGCATACTGAGAGGAAGCAGCAGGGTGCCGGCACAAGAAAAAAGTGTTCTTTCTCCAAAAGGTTAAAGGACATGAGTTTAACTGTGTTTTTAAATGAATATAATGGATACAAGGATTTCTGACAGCGGCATGATAGAAATACACCTTGAATCGGACATGCTTTGGAGTGACAAGAAAAAAGATTGAATGGAATCGAGAGAGAAACAGCCATGAGTGCAAATTCAACTCCAGCCAAGGATGAGTAAGAATCATACAATTGCGCTGATGCTCCGGCAATAGTCTTTTGCAATACATCAAAGGCTAAAGCTATTTGGCTAGAGAAAGGCAGAGAATGAGTAAAAAAAGAGTGAAATAAAGAGAGGCGAGATGAGAGCAAGGTCTTGGCTTGGTTTCAGACACCATGCAGTTTGTGTTTGTGTATGCACGTGTGTGTGTGTGTGTGCGTGTGTGTGTGTATGTGCGTGTGTGTGTGTATACACCCATCCCTGGGGCCTAGCTTTAAGGAGCCATTAAAAGCCAGATACGAGCCAGGCTGACCTCCTTGCACTCCTAACGATTTTTGATGCCAGTGGAAAAAAGCAAAACATATCACCCACCCACCCCCACCCTCACAGCCATATTGCTATCATAGCACTTTAATGAAAAAGAATGCAGGGTACTGTCCCAGAGGTCCTAGACAGATATAAAGGTTAGAGTCTAGAGTTTAGGGGGAATCAGAGGCAGGCAGAGGCTCACAGGACATGGATGATGACATAGGACAACATCAGTTTCCTTAGGGAAGTCCGAGACAATATTTGACCTCCGCGGGCCAATGTTAAACACTGTCCAAACCGATGTGAAATGCCATTCGACACACATGCCCGCACTAGGTTTATGTGCACACATTTACATGCAATCAATCCTCGAGCACCGCCATGCAGGGAGGAGCAGATCAATCGTGAATCAAGTGCAAGCAAGAGCTATTTGCAAAACTATCCTGCAAGGAAGGTAGGCAAACACGAAAAGTACGTCCTCCGTTATAATGTGTATGCAGATGTACAGAAGTGCACACATACACACAAACACACATTCTCTGAACCCAGTCTCCGTCCAATCAACGCAAAGCTAATTACTGTGTTTCAGTGGTGTTATTCCAGCGTGGAAGTAGCTTGCCTGTTGATGGCGCCTAGGCTTAAATTACTGCTTTAATTACTGATGCTAATGTTTTCCCTGCTATTAAACATTTATGCAAAGTGGCATCCGGAGATGTTCAATCCTTATCTTCACGGATCCCCGGGGGGCTGCGGGGCTGGAGGGAAGTGGTGAGGAGGCCGGGGACTGAGGTGGGAAAATGCCGTCGCTGCAGTTCCACCCGCTCCTCCAAGGTAGTTCGTTGTAAAACACCAGCGCTGGCCTTTGGCTGCAGGCCCAGGGAGAGAAACATGACTTTACTGCTGCTGGAAGAAGTGTGCACCCTCACAAGCATATATATGCTCTCAGTAGTCCTGAGGGAATTAGACACACAGGGTAAGAGATCAGAAAGGTTCTGTGGGGTGTTGGCTTCAGCTGAAGGCAGCAAGATAAAGGGCAAAGAGAAAACGTGAGGTGGGAGGTGGACAAGGAGGAGGAAGGAGAGAAGTACTTAGTGTACATTAGGTGAGGAAGGAGTCATGTGAGATCAGCTAAGAGAAAAGAAAAGAGGGGAGAGGGAATAAAAGCACAGAGAGATAGTGAGAGAAACAAAAACAGGATTACAGTTAGCCTGTAGCACAATAGATGCTAATCAGGACAACCGGGCCGTTTTGCCCATCGCCACCTTGTTTTTTCGCAACCAGAATTGACAGAAAACACACCGTGAAAGGGTTAAAATTGTAAGATGACAACACAGTGTGAGCGGCGTGTCAATCACAAGGTAGCCACGCCCTGAAACTTACGCTGCTTTATCATCTATTTTCCCCTAAATGATCACATCAGGAACTCCTGAAATGTTTGCTGAGGTCATAAATTAAGTAAGAAGTAGGGTCATTTTCGCATAGATTTCTATACAATCTGACATTATTTTGATACCAGTGGAGTATTAAAATTCTGGATATTGGAGAGAATGCAAGTTTAAGGGCCACATTAGCTTCACTTTTCAGACCCAGGTTGTCCCTTGGGCTAAATCAATAACTCTGGAGTTCAATTATTGTCCCCTACTGTTCACTAAATTTTCTCTCTGTCTCAACATAAGGGCCGCAGACAATTAATCTATCAGGGTGACATTATAGCTCAGTGAGAACACAAAGCAAAGTACCCTTGTGGAGTACTGTGGCAAGTTTGACAAACTTGATAAATGCATGCAGACACTTCAATTCTCTAGATGTCTTGAAACATACTTTGCAAAATACATTTTTCTTACTCCTTCCTGTGAAAACAAAAAACAGCAGATGTTGTATTGATGTGAATAAAATATGAGATATCCCCTGGACAAACTACCTGCAGAACAGTTGACATAAACCACTAAACTGCTAAAAAACAACCAAAGTGCTGAATTCACCAGCGTCCTTACAATAACCTCTCAATTGTTTCATTTTATGTGGATCAATTCTAGATAGAATTCACTTGTTTTTTCAAAGGTTCATATCCATGGTGTCCATGGTTCATGGGGTATCTACTGTATGTGTTTATGATGCAGATATTTTTTCTTGGCTTTCAGAGTGTGTACCGCCGGATGATCATCATTTTAGTCGAAGTCCTGTGAATAAATAGAGTAGATACTGTATGTCAGAAGAGAGAGAGAGATACAACAAACAAACTGTATTTAAAAATGTATGAGCAATTTTGCATTTTTAGCCTCGCTAGCGGCTGGATCTATGGGATGGTAATGAAGGTCGGGGGTCAACCACTGAAATATCTCAACTATATGGATTACCATGAAATTGTATAGACATTCATGTCCCCTTCACAATGATCTGTAATAAGTCTGGTTATCACTTAGCCTTTCATCTAGTGCCAGGTCAAAATCTTATGTGTCCAATACTTTATGGATTATGATCTAATTGAATGGCATTTTCATCCTAAACTGTAATTTACAGCATCTTTACTGTTTATTTCTAATCAGCGGAAATAGCAGTATCAGCAGTATTTTGGAATTTTTGGTAAATCCTCCTTTTGCAAGTAAAGTATTTTATTTTACACTTGACATCTGTCTCTGGTGTCGTGTATTTGAGTCCTCCTACCCTGTGTCTGAGGAAGGGACAAAAACGCAACAATGCTACTTGGTTACGTTTATAAAATAAGTAACCTATGTTATTATGTTGTTTAACTTACGGACGCAAATTAAAGTAAGTGAACATTGACTTTTTGTAACTGGCTAAAAGTCCTGTGTGTGTTTGACTCGCCTATTCACCCCGACCTCCTCCTGACGCAGACTGATTAGAAACGTACTTGTGACACTTCAAAAACAAACGTGATCCAGGAGGAATTAGGTTTCTCTCAGAAAATCTCTCAGTTTCATCGCATGGGAACGTCATTTATAGGAGACCAGGCTAGTTCAGGAAGAACGCGAGGTGGATTTTTTTTTTTTTTTAGAATGCAATGCATACAAACTCAATGGAACGACACGATTAGACACCAAGACGCCCAGGGTGATGCAAATGACGCGCCTGCGCAACTTCAAAGCGTTTCAATTTGATCAACAATTTTCCACCTTTCCCAGGGCCTTATGAGTCTGCTATATAAACATACAGAGACAAGAGAGGAAAGAAGAAAGGCTGAAGGGAAAGAACAGAATGAGCTGGAGAGTCTGGTGAGTACTGAGTTCAGTCAGAGGCTGAGCTGAACACACACACACACACACACACACACACACACAGACACAGACACACCGTCTGTACAGTTGGTACATTGGTTGTTTGGGGCGAATAAACAAAAACTGGTCCAAGGGTCTAAATTCTCACGAATGACACAGAATATGCTTCCCTTTTCTGTTTGAATCAGCGACATTTCCTCATTTTCAGAATTATGAATACATAAGCTGTGTGTACACGTGTGCGCAAAATGTCACGTAGGGAAAACGTTCTGTCATGTTGAATAGCTTCTGCTGTACATCTACCGTGGCACGTTTGTCTTGAGCCAAGCCTGCAACAGTCAATGTAGCAATGTAACAGCACCTCTTACTGGCATAATTTTGATGCATAACAAAAAATGAGTAGTCCTTATTTACAATGTGAACGAATCAGGCAGCAGTGGTTGAACTCACTACACGTTGAAAGTAGCTGTTGTGGGGGTTATATCGCAGCATTTAATGTTCAACTCAATGTGAAGTTTAATTTTTAAATAAATATTCAGGATTTGTTACCTTAATTAGGAGCCTTACTATATAATTACCAAGTCATTTAAATATACTGTTTTGAATTATTTTATTTCACTCTCTGCAGGGAGAACTCAGGCAGGTACACACTGAGAAATCCCTTAAATTCCCCAATCATCCTCTCCATCACCTCCCTGAGCCTTTGCTAATGTTTTTTCTCCGCCCAAGGAGCAGGACTCCCTGAATCTCACTACTTGCTGTTTCTCAATTGAGAATGTGGTTTAATTTTCGAGAACACACCTTCACATCACTGTGTGTACACATGCAATGACATGAGCATGAATGCAAGCTATACGGTCGCATGATAGATAATAGAATTCCACTGTGCGTGTATGTGTGTGTGTGTGTGTGTGTCTGCGCGTGTGGGTGTTTGTGTGTGTATCCATTGAAAGGCTATTTCAGACCCAACAAAAACAGAGAATTGTGCTGACAGAAAGGAAATCTCTTTTGTGTCAGACTGGAACAAAGTTTGTTTCCACGGGCCTCAGGAAGTGCTGAGTACAGAAGAAGAAGAAGAAGCCTCTGTTCACAGCCTAAAGCTTGCGTGGCCAGCGTCCTACCTGCCTGTATCCGTGCCTCCCTTTCCCCTAACAATACAAGCGGACTTCCAGTGACACGACAAGGGAATGCAGTCCATTCCAGTCCAATCCTGCTTTACGTGGCTTGGCAAAGGGTTCACAGTCTACTCAGCTCTGCACAGCTTGGCAAAGGAACAGTGGCTTGTGCTCACCAGTGTCAGAATAAGGCATGTCTGTATCAGAGGAGAATAATTAGAATGGTGTGTGTGTGTGTGTGTATAAAGGCAATAATCTGTGTTTTCTATAGCAACTCTCTGTTCTTCTCAGCCGCATGCGTTCGTAGCTACTTGTAGGTGCAGACGTGTGTGCATATGTGTGGGCAGAAATCACAGCAATGAAAACATGTTTTAGGAACGGCTGTTAAGAAAGGTAGTTAATCATAACTTCGCTTCGATATAATTCATTGGATTTTACTGGCGTTGCTGTTTCACTGCCATCGGTTACCCCCCAGGTATGATTTAATTGTATCGCGCAGTTTTGTCATGGTGTGTCATTTAATGGCTAGTGATCCTCCGCAGTCTTCAGTTAACCAGCGCACGGACTCTCCAGTCCGGTCAGTTGAGACGCGGATCACTGACAAAAGAGAGAGAGAGAGAGAGAGAGAGAGAGAAAGAAATAACTTACGCCAGTGGTACATGATCAGAATATTTCTGTTCCTCCCTGTCAACTGATTCTAAGTGCGCCAATGAGGTTGCTTTCTGATGAATCCATTTGCATCTGTGAGCTGTAAAGGTTGGGGTTTTCTTTTGTGCAGGCACTTCTTTATTACTATGCACCACAGCTCCACTGAATCCCAAGTCAGCGGAAGCTCTACTGTAAGTAGATATATTGTGAGAAAATCAAGATTGTGTATAGAGAATGAAAAAGGGGGCATAATAAGTGTTTTTCTAACAGGAATATAGTGAGTTAGTCAGAAGAAATTATTATTCAGAAAGGCCTCTGTGCATCAGCCTCTTCTCAATCCCTCCACTGGTACTCATTACTTCTCAGCTGCAAACCTATAGGCACGCACACACATGCGACGCATACACAATTGTTTTTGTATTTACCATATATTTCTGAGCGCAGCACTTTGATTTCCCCCTGTTATCCTCTAGAGTTGTGTTTTCAGAGGGAGCGGAGTCAGCCTCTCAGGAGGAATTCAAAAGTTCATAAAAACATCCCCAAATAAAGGAGGAAATAAAAATCAAGTCTTTCGAAAACTGTTTAGGTACAAACAAGATAACAGAGGCACCATATGTGCAGCCAGGCAAACAGAATCTAGGGCCGTAATAGCGGTAATACTGTGGGAAACGGTTTTCAAATTCCAAATTGTATAAGCATGGTTCTGTTAGAGGATAAGAGGTGTATTTCTAGAGACACAGTGTTCATCAAAATGTGCCAGATCTATTTCAGAAGACAGTTTTGCTCAGTGCACCCACACACATTGCTATAGAGCCATACATCCCACTGGAGTGGTATAGATGGAGTCAAGACTAACCCCCTCCTTATTCAGAAGTTATAAAACTGACCTCAACTAATGATTTCCGCCAACCCCGGTTAAATGTCAGCAGGGGAATGGACTTATTTTACAGGCAGCTGGATCTATTTTTTTGTGTCAAATGTCAGGAAAGGTACAAACGTGGGCACGTGTGTGTGTGTGTGTGTGGCTGTGTGTGTGTGTGAACGTGTGACCTCCTGCAGCCCGGAGCTGAAAGCGCATCCTCAGCAGAACCGCAAGAACGCCGTGAGAAGCAGAGTCTGCAGAATGCTCATAGTTTACCCCCACACACACACACACACACACACACACACACACGCAGGCTCAAGATTTAGAGCATTAAATAACACACACACACACAACGACGTACACATGCCCGCTGGTGTACACACACACGCACACACACACAATACACACACATATTGTTGAGGGCCCTGTGTTTTACACTTTCTCAGCAACATTTATCTCTGCTTTATTTCAGGTGATAAAGCCCCCTGATATAACTCATAGAGGCAGACAGGAGAACAGCATGTAAATGCAGCTATGAAAATGAAAACTGGGCTTCGGCAGAATTTCAACTGCCCCCAAAAGTATCGAGGTGCTCTGCCGCAAGGAGATATATAACCGCTGCTCTTCTAAGTCGGCCTCTGCCAGCTTGGTTATGCAAAATGCATGCAAATGGGTGCAGTTATTGGAGGCTCTTAAAAATGTCTAATGGAGTATTAACACTTTGGACAACTGTTGTTGACTCATCGTTTTGACTTTATTATTGTTATATATTACGGCAAAATGTAGTGACGCATTTGCGGTCGATGCGGAACCATTCAATATTCTTCATGAGCTTTGGCCCAAGATTGCTGTTTTTATGTATAATCCTTTTCGGAAAAAAAGTGTAGTTGTTTTAAATCGGGACAGTAAAGGTCACAGCGTTTTGGTATGGACCAACATGACCGACTCAAGCCATCTGCATGCGGCTCGGGTGTCTGGAGGACTCATTGTTTGTTTCCTGCAGCATATGTCACTTTGCCAACTGGAAAATGTAAAATCATGCAGCCGATGAGCTCATAAAATCCCGCTCCCACAGGTGTTCTATAAACTTGTTGTTGCAGAGGCTGAGTGTTTTATACTAGGAGGTAACCTTCCATCAAGACACTAACAGTCCCGCTGAGATTCACAAGGACGAGGAGGTCACGGGATGAGCCAATAAACGCTGTCTTATCTTCAGGTGACTGCTCGAATAAAATCTGCTCAGCTGCATAGATTTTGTGATTTCACGAGGTCATGACCTGTGTGTTTACACCTTTAAAAACCGGTTATATCCTTGATTGGTTATAGGGTCTTATTTTAAAGTACCCAATTATCTGTGCAGATTATTAGGGGTTTTGTGATGCATCTGCCTTTCACTATAACCTCTGGCTAGAGGATTTATTAAATCAACTACTCAGTCACATGATGACACAGCCCAGTAAAGCTTATCAAGTCCATTTAATGCGCGGACCACAGGAGGTGTAACTAGTAGAATCTGTCTTCTCCTTCTGACTCACTCTAACCTCGTGGATGACCCGCTGTCTGCATAATGAGAGAAAGAGGACAGTTTAACAACAGGAGCCGGCCCTGCAATGTTTATGGTGACCGCATGACATCACCGGCTTTATTCAGATTAATTTGACACCATCAGTCCCTTATCTGGAGGAAGGAATAAAACGTGAGTCTCACCTTGAATCCTGAGTTAGATTAAAGAATGGAGAGTGACCTGGGTGGACAAGAAGGAAACAAGGCTCCAGATGGGATGAAGATAAATTTGAACGAGAATGGAGAGCGAAGAACCTCCGCCGAGGCAAATGGTGCATTCCCTTGCCCCTCAGATAGTCCGATTTCCCAAGTTGCGAAGTCGTTCTTCCGACCCGAGTGTGTACGTGAGCTCTATGTCGCCATGTGGATTAGACATGGACGCTACAAAGAAGACGTGGTTGTATTTTATTGTTCAGAGGATTTAAGCAGCGTGTTGACAGCTGTTTTCCAAGTTGTTTGTGTGAAATCTTTGCCGGTCGGAAACTAAACTGATTATTCCGACACCACACGGCACAAATGTCTCCCAATGTTCACGAAAGTAAAACATAATTTGTACATAACTTGGGTTCTTCCTTGGCTCATCGCCAAGTTTCATGAAAAGCCGGCCAGTAGTTTGTCCGTAATCATCATAGGATACTTTCAATATTTCCAGACTTCACTTGCAGTTTCAGTTTTATTTTTCCTATACAGCAGCAGGTGCAACAGCTTCACTAATATTAACAATTAAAACGAGTATGGGTAATGTGAAAGTTGCCATAGTAACAAATACACTCAGAATTATCACCCGACTCTGCCAAAGTGGAGAGATAGTGCTTAAATTCGACTTGACGTGACTCAAAAAGGAAGGCTGATGTTGCTCAGGGTCAGTGTGTAAACAGTTAACTGGTTTCTAACCCATTTGCCATATTAATTTGTAGCTTCACAGTCAATACTTGTTAATAGAATAAATTTGTCATTGCTCTTTTAATGGGATTTGAGAAAAAGATAGCTGGCCTAAAAAAATTAAAAATATATTCATTTTTGTCCATTGTCATTGCATTCAAAGTTTGCATTCAAAGTTCAAATTCAAAAACAAAGATGTCCTTGGTTCACTTTGAGAGTGCTGCCATTAAACTATTCAATTACCGAGCGCTAAAATTTTAATGTTTCTCCTTCCTATGATATGAAAATAAGCCCCCCCCATAAATGGATATGTGCTTAGGCAGGAGGGATTCATCTCCTGCAGAAAATGGCCTCGTATTCTTTAATTCATCTGTCAGACTAATTGTCTACCAAGACAGCCAGGAGCATAATGCATCAAACAATGTTGTCCCGGCACAACATTAGTTTGGCAAGTCCAACAGAGAAAGCCAAATAAAAGTCACAATTCACATTGATAGCGATATCAATTGTGTCCTTCGCAAAATTTAAAACTCATTTGTGGAAGATTAGAGTTGCTGTGCATGTTGTTTTATCACCGGGTTGTTAAAATGAAGAAAGGAGAAAAACGGAAAATATAGTTACTTGACAATCATCAATCTTCCAGTGAAAGCTCATTTAATATAGTCTGGAGACAAATGTGTTTGCGATCAAACTAGTTAAGCCTACACACGAAGACGAAAACTTTCTTTTTTTTTTTCTTTTTCTTTTTTTTGAAGGTATCCATTATATCACAAAAGAATCCCAAAAATCTCAGTGCCAAGAGGAGATGCTTTGTTTCTCAGTCGATGAGTCCTCCATCCAAGTGCTACTTTAGCATCTGCATTGCCCCACTTTACACACCTCACAGACGTGCACACAAACACTCACACACACACAAATTGCATCCAGAAAATTACATCTGTCCCTCACCATTCCACCAATCACTCCCCAGGTCTCCTTTTCCCCCCTCCTTTTCCCCTCTCTTTCGCCTTGCCTCACTATTTTAGGCTTTTCCCTCCACTTTAACTCGGCCCTAAATTGCCAGGCCTGAATTGCCCTATGAACAGCGTGGGGTGGACAGGCCTGCAGGAGGTGTGTGTGAATGCGTGAGTCTCCGTGTTATCACCATCTCTTTTCATTTTCCTCTCCAAGTGGTGCTGTCAGGAGCCAAACAAGATATCACTCTCCGCCCGCCCCCCGACAGGGAGTCACAACACAACAAAGAGGAAATGGAATAAAAGAATAGAGACAAAGGTAAACAAAATGGTTGCCTTTCCCCGACTAATCCCATGATTCTCTTTGTTCCTTAATCCCATCAGCCACTGGGGCCCAGCGTGGCTCTCTGGGTACAGATAGTGCCACCATGCCGTGTGTCTTGATGAAGTTCAGGACCTTATTAAAGAGAATCTGCATGCATGTGTAAATGCAGGCGCACTCACAAGAGAAAAAGCGACCTTGTGATCCTCAGAAGGTTTAACCTTTCTCCACATGGTTCTGAAATTGTACATTTCCAATTTTGCCAGCACCGACAACAAAAAACTTTCCCTCTCAGCTTGGTTTCACTCCGTGTCCCTGGATGTATTTTGCTCAGCTCAAATAACCTGCCCGCTCTTTGTTTCAAGGTAACTTTCTAAATATGACCACCTCTGACTTTTAACGGTGCATTTTTTATTGCCTAAATAAACCAGCGTGTCAAGGAGAGCCGTGACCATTACTGCCAACAGCCTGAATCAGTGTGTTCAGTCCTTTTGTGCCTTGTTGTTACAGCAGCCTCACGTAGCACAATATACATCGAAGGAACCACTGACTTGTGTTTTAATAACTCCATCAACTGTAAATCTTAAGCCACCTACAGTCACAGCACTACGCTGAGAGGTGAATCAGGTGCAGCATTTTCTCCAATTATAAAGCATGTCACCTTACTCGGTCTTGCGTGTCAGGGTAGGAAGCTAAGTCATAAAAGTGTGTGATTTAAGCCGATTGCTTGTGAGAATCTGGTCTTGTAACAGCTGCCATACAGCAACAGGAAAGGCTAAACGAGGGCACAACGACGCACAAGCGGATTCACGGAGCAAGTCTTGTCTCACTTGGGAGCTAACGCGGAGTGAACAAGCATTTTCCGATACAAATACCTCCCAAAGAATATACCTGCATTCATTGTTTTGATAAAGAATCGCATAAAATGGCGAGCTTGGCTGGTGCGTTTTAATGAACGTACAGCCTTAGACAGACACTGCTGTAAAGTATTCTCCGCTGGCCTGTTCCGTGAAGTTATAAAAGCCATTGCAAGTAAAGCATGATAGCTTTGTCACAGAGGCAGCAGTGTTGGCATGCGTATTTCGGGGAACAATGGGTTCGGAGACCTCCGAGTGCCACCGGGAGGTTACAAAATCAGAAGCTCTAGTGCCGCAAACAGCTTGAGTGGTGCAATTTTATGCTCTGAGTAAATAAAAATATGTCTGAAATCAGCAACACCATCTACAAATGCTCGTGACTTGGCATCTCGCGCACCATTTGTAGATGAGCAAACAGTCTCCATACAGCGTCCCTAGAATAGTAAAAGCTATTGAACGAGCTCTTCTGCTCTACTTTGTGTTCACAGGCACACAAATAGCCTGGTGCTGGAGTGATCACATAAAAAGTCCGGGACATTTGTTGTGACCCCGAGAGGATTCTGGTCGTGCATTCAATTATAACCTTGCTCCTCTGCAAACTTACAAATGTACACACACACACACACACGCACGCACACACACAGATTTGTAAGCATGTGCTTTGGCCGCAGACGTCCGAGGAAGCATCCATCTCTGTAGCTCAGCATGCAGAGGTTACTTTAGGGGCAACCTGCTCATTACTCCAAGTGTTGTTAGCCATAGCATGCACGCACCAATTCATCAACACACACCAATTTGTCGGAGCCACTTGCTCCAGCTTGTTAGCGGAGTACTTCAAGTCTGAGAGTTTGTTAACTCCAGTGCGTGTGTGTGTGTGTGTAAGCGTGGGCTGTGCATGCATCCTGAGTATGTGTATTTTATTGTAAATAACCAATCTGTGTGTCTGCGTTGGTTCACTTTGTACCACCTTGTACCATTGTCCATCTGTAAGTCTGTCAGCCTCTGCCTGGCCATCTCCAGCAGCTCACCGTCTCCCCGCAGCAGACGGTGTGTGTGTGTGTGTGTGTGAGTGTGTGTGTCTGTGTGTCTGTGTGTGTGTGTACGTGCAGACTGCCTAATCTGTTGCTGCAGAGCTATGGCTGGGGGACTGCAGAGGATATCCTTTATCAGACTGATTAGAGAGAGGGAGAGGGGGAGAGGAGCGATGGACGGTGGGAGGGAGAAAAGAAGGATAGGAGGGGGGATAGAGCCTTCTCAGGTAAACACACCCCAGGCGCTGTTCGATCCCAACATTTAAACACACGCGTACTCAAAGCCGCAATCCAATTATTCACCACGAAAATGCTGCTTTCAACAACAGCTCTAACCCCATTTAAGAGGTCTCCTTACCCAAAGGATCCTTTTTAATAAACAGTGGCAAACAAGTGTTGACCAAAAGGCAGCAAACCATTGCTCTGTGTTTTCTCTTTTAACTACTTAATTAATCAAGTACTTTGGCTATAATGACCCGAAGTTCATTCTTCAAAGTAACTATTTAGAAGTTAAAGTGCAAAAGAGAGCAGTAGCATGGGAAGCTTAAAGAAGGACCTCGGGATAATGTAGCAAATAAACACTGCAGCTCGGTAGTCTTTTGTATAATGATGATACGGAGTGCGGAGAAAATGCAGTTAAGCTGCCCAGGTGCTCACACACCTAACTTGCCAACACCGCAGATTCAAAAAGAATCTAAGTTCTCGCGTGCGCATCCGACTTGATGTTAAAACAATGCCTTCTTTAACTCCCTCTTTTCGATGTGAATAAATAGCATCGACTGAGACCAGACCAGAGGGAGAGTTACTAGCCAGCTTCCATTTACATAAACACTTACTGTTCAATACACAGAGAGCAGGCAGGCTAAAGTGGATTGACTCTCATGTACCCATTCTATTAAAAATGTATTGAACGTAGTTAAAGCAGAGATTGGGTCTCATTGTAAGAAAAATACAGTTAAAAAGCCGTACAGAGAAACTGGAATAACATTTGTGAAGATTTGTAAAGATGGACACAGGTAAACATGAGTGAGAGAGGACGGACTTTAGCTTATCGGTCGCTTGACATCTTGGTTGAACCCAACGCACGGAATATGCTAAATAAAGTCCACAAAAATAGTGACGTCTTGTTTAACTTAAACGTCACTATTTTTAGAAGTGAAACTGAACCAGACTAAATAAAAAAATAAACCAAAAGTATCGATTTCACTCTGATTTGGACTATTGCATGTGAGGTGCATTTTCGAAAAGTGCAGGGAATGTAATTCTCTGAATGAAATTCCTCTGCTTGCGTCACTCTTGCTGATATGTTGACTAGTAAAAAAGCAATAATGCTCAGACCTCTCTATTTCTTTTCCTTTTATGCCCTTTGCTCGCCAGCAGCTCTCCTGTAAACCATGAAGCCGGGGCCAGAGGCCAGTCATCATCTTGTCGCCATCTTGTCATTATCTGATGGGAGCACCAATAACTTCCTTACTGCTTCCTTGTTGGGTGGGAAGGGTCAAGAAGTCGCCCTGTGTCAGAAATGGAGAGGAAACGAGCTGTAGGGCTCGAGCTGTGGTATATTGATGGCATTGACATATGTAGCCGACTGTGATTTGAATTCGCAAATCCTCATTATAGCCTGAGCCTGTCTGAAGACAGCATTATTAACATAGTGAGAGGCAAACATGCCCCCATGAATACTAAAGTCCTGTTTGCCTTCATTGGAGGATTTGCTCCCAAATCGATTAGGAAAATATGTACTCTGCATCAGTATGAGTTTGAGAACTTGGCATTATTGAAGTTAAGTCAGTGTTTTTCACCTACTCAGCACATTAGCAAAAATGTTAAACTCAAGGTTAAGATATTCACAGTGGACATCCTTTTGTTAGTCAATGATGTATCACCATAATTTTTTTTGGATCACTCTATTTTGATGTCAGTCCTGTCAAAGATCAGAATTTTACAGCAAATGATGATCTGGCCGTGACTTCCAGAATTTTGAGTCAGCAAAGTTTTACTCATCGCTGTCTAATTTACAAGAAAAAAAAAAAATGTCATTATGCATTCACGCGCACACTCACACGCACGCACAACACACACACTCGCACACACACCCCTGTGATCTCCTGCTTTGGCTTGCCCTTGCTCTTCTCCGTTTGCAAACAGAGCTGCCCTGGAAGCCTCTGGCAGGCCTCTCTGCTGCTAATCAGAGCTCCCACACACTGGCCTTTCTAATGCCGCTGCCACAAACACAAGTGCAGTGACCAATATTAAAACAGACAACAACCTTTCTCAAAAAGGCTTTTTAAAAAAGGTTATTATGTAGTGTACCTTCATTTTATACTGTGGAGTTAAGTCTTTTAACAAGGACTAGGGTATATGTGCTTCACCATGTGTTTAAACAAGGTGATATTTTTAACGAGTCATGTCAAATTCAAATAAAACCACTATTAAAGCAATAGTGCGACCTTTGGGGAAATATAAATATTATACTATATATAATATTTGAGTTAGCTTAGCTTAGCATAAAGACATGAAACAGCTAGCCTGGCTCTTTCCGAAGGTAACAATATATGCAAATGAACATGCTAAAGGCCTATATTGTTTGTTTAATCTACATAAAGGTCTTTGTGAAGTCTTAAGCCCCTCTACCACCGGACAAAAAAAACCCCTAAAACCCACTAACATCTGGTGTTTAGTGGAAAAGGTTACAATCAGCATTCATTCAAAAAAAGACTCTGCAGTATTTATCCGCAGTGATGGAAACATGACACCCGGGTGGACACGTTCATTTTCGCCCCTTTTCCGGCTTAAGTTAATATATAATGAATAAAATCAAAAGGGATATGGACAATTTTTATAATTACATTTTATAATTTCAATTTATTAACATACAATTAACATGTTCTCCTCAAAGCCTCCGGAATCGATTGACAGAAACAGTCATTTTAAAACACCCGTCATTCAAACTCAACAGAAACAGAATAAAACTCCTCACACTGCTGACCATGAGGCTGGCAGGCAGCCGGTGGAGAATGAAGTTACTGCAAAACTGCAACTTATTGAATTTGCATTTTGTCTCTTTTCTTAAAACCAATGTGTTAGCGAGCTCTAGCTGTGCTGGAAGGCAGATGTTGCAGCACCTTGGGACAGAGTCAAGCTTGCTGTTTATGGGGTCATTCATCCCAGGGTCCTGTGTTCTTCATGTAAACAAACAATGTAAGAGATAGAGATGTGTACGGAGATGGACGTTTCAAATGCAGTATGAATGTTAGAAATCTGGTCAGACACTCTGGAGATATCAACGTCTAAAGTCCCTTAGAAAGGTCTCCTTAATGTGTCATATTAAGAGGATATTAAGATTGGTAACATAGGAAACTGTTTTCAGTGCTAAGGTACTTTAAGTTAACCTTATATTTATTGTCCAGACATAAGAGTGGCATTGATCTCCTTGTCTCACTTTAAGAACGCGGACAAGCATTTCCCAAAATGTCGAACTACTCCGCTCAGAGCTGCTGGTAGCAGTCCATTTTTTGGATCCATTTTGTTGTTTAAAGTGTATTTATTGTTAGAAGTTGACATCATGTTGACATTTTTCCATGGCTGCCATTACAGGAGTTAACCTAATACAGATAAATCAAAATGTCACGTATCAGCGTCAGTTCTTTGAAATTGATGGGAAACATTTCTTGCCGGTCTACCTATTTTGCCCAATGAAAACCACACTGGAAGATACAGGAATTGATTTTTGAATTGATTCCTGTCTTTTCAGCCACTGCGACTCTCATGGTTTCTCAAGTGTAAACTTTTTCGCTGTCTTGCTGCTGCCCACACATAAAACAGTTGGATGCAACAAGTCCAGGCAAGTGCTCTGAAGATTGTCAAAAGTCATTATCGGGAAATATAGAACATTTCTAACTGGGGCAGCAAGCTGAGGGAAAGTGGTAGAATATAAGGTCAAGTTACACTTCTTCAGCTAACTCTTGGAGACGAATTCAACATCACAGACTGATATGTGTCTAGCAGTTTAAGACAATCCAGGGATGTGTGTGTCTGTGTGTGCGCGTGTGTGTGTGTGTGTTTCTGTGTATGTGTGTATATGTGTATGCATGTGTGCTGCTAGCTTGCATGTCTCTGTATGATCTCTTGCCCTCTGGGCTGTAATTAATTAGAGTTGCAACAAGGCCTGATTAGGATTCCTCTGTGATTCACAACCTCGCCGACCTTTCCATCCAGCATGCAGAACCGATCTCGACCTAATGCAATTGCTCCTATTGCTATGTGCTGATTGTGTCAAACTTGTGCTAGAAATGAGTGCATTGACCGTTCTAGGAATGCAGAATTGTTAAAGTTATTTTTTCAAAAGAAGGCGGTTTAAAAAAAAAAAAAAAAAAAAAAAAACATGTTTAAAAGGAAAAAATAAGCATGACTCATTCCTTCTATGAACGTTGTTATGGTTTAATAGGTACATGGTTTATTAATGTGATTCAGCAAAAACTGGTAAATCCCTCTTTGCATTCTGCTGTGAAGCTGGCACTGGGGATATCTTGAACACCACAGCCTCTTGTCCTTGGCCACTAAGGATTACTTCCACTAGCCAGCTATTGAAATTGTTTCTTTTGATCTCACATTTCCAAATTAGGATTCTAATTCACACCATGAAAAATTAATTACCATTTTCTAAGGTTTCAAAGAGAATGGGTATGATTAGATCAGCACACACGGTTGGTATTAAATATGTTAAACAGAGGCTCTCTTTTCTTTCTTGGCGACATTTTTGTTGCTTGGTCAGGGTGCAGAGTGTTGAATTAGTGATGACCTTCATGGCGTGATTCTCTTAAAGAGGCTGTCTAAGAGTCAGAGCCTAGGTTTAAGAGGGCACTCTGCCTCGCTAATACAAACGGTACTTCAGCAATTATTCAACAATCCAGCTGAAGATTTGTAGAATCTCCAGTCCTGCTGTTACACTCGAGGAGGGTTTTTGTATATAAAATGCACAACACGTTGTCGGGCAAGAAGGAAAACGCAGTCTTCTGTCATAACATTTTTTTTTTTCCTCCTTAGAGAAGGAAGGATAAACTCAGCAGTCCATGTTACTCACAGAATCTTAACATCTTCATGTCTTCCCATTCTGACAGGGAGGGAAAGAAACACATTTCTGAAACAGACGCACACTTTGGTACACATCAGGGCTCCTAATGAAATGATGAAAACATTGTTAATGCCTTCACAAGCGAACACTGTTTAAACAACTTTGATTAACAGCGACTACCACATGCACGCACGTGCATGGGAATAATTGTACTGTCTGTCCATTATTGACAGAGCTGTTCATTTGAGTGTTTCGTTTGATCTGAAAGTTTCATTCAACTCAAGAGCTTTGATCAAGAGCACATGCCTTTACCCTTCGCTGTATCCTTCAAACAAATACTCTTATTGTTCTTGTTAATTAATGATGTTTCATTCACTATTTCATTTATATGACAAATTAAGTGCCTTTCTGTCTCGCCTGATTGCTGAGTGTTTTACTTCTTTGTCTATTTCAATAAGCGATTTTTCGGATTGTAATTAATTTCTTTCGCAGGAAACACAATTGATTCATTAAAAAAGAGAGGATTCTTCTTATCGTTTTCCCAGAAGGTTTGCACCCACAATTTCCTGTTCAATTTCAAGCATATAAACTGCTCAGTCGAGGCCAGTCCCAATCAGCACACATTTAATGATAATGGTGGACTCTCGCTAAGCTATTCAAAGTTAGTTGACCTTACAAAGAATTAAATGAAAGGAAATTAATTCTTATTGAAATTAACAATATGCTTAACAACCAATGGCAATTTAGCAAAGCTTGAAAGGTTTTCCATCACCTCAAGTGACTAATTTGAACATAGATTTTTTTTTGTTATTCATTGAATATTATAGGCAGTGAATAAGCCTTGATTTGTCCGAACTGTTTTGGTGAATAATGACACATTATTCTAGATATACAAGTGAATAGAAATGTAGTCTTTCTTAAAAATGATCCATTCCTTAGACTGTTGAAATATAACTGTTTGAGGGTCGGGGTTTGAAATAAGGAGAAAGAGAGATTCTTGTCTCTTTTCTGAAGCCATTACTGGACAACAGATATTGATTCCACTACACATTGGAATACTCTATGGCCATCCATTTATCTGTTAATTTGTCTGCGACCGGAGAGCCAAAGCGGACGAGAGCCAATACACCAAAGTCTACACAACATTCTATAAACTAATTAATCAATGTTGGGCCTTAGCAGAGGCCAAGAAAGCTGCGTGAGAACTGCAGAAGAGCAACACTGCCACCTGCTGCCGCTCTGCTTCAACTCATCAAAAAGTAAAGGAAGCTCTGGCTCCAACACTGGCATTAAGATGAGAAAACAGGCCTTGCCAAATGCTGTCATATTGTGTTTTGCTGGTTAAAAGAGACGACTACTGATTCAGCTGTTGTGAAGCTGAGGGAGATGAGCATATGGCCACAGTAACTAATACTCGACCGGCAATGTTAATTAAAAATTCACAGATTTAATCGAGATGGAGAGTTTGGCTCGAGCAACGTTCAAGGTTAGCGTATGATTTATGCAGGATACATGGATTAGATGTTGTTGGTACTACCGGAATCAATTGCCAGCAACCTTTACAGGAATCTCTTCACTGGAATTAGGAATAAGGCGTACTCTGTTTCCCATGAAAAAAATATAGAAAACCAATCTGATGCTGAACATACAGAAATGTTTCGGACTTACTGAACAGTCCTCATTAGTGAGTTTCTAGAAGCACTAGAAAACAGGTTTCTACTGTATGTACTAACTTATTGATCTGTATCACTATTTGATAATATGCATTATTATCCTTTTCTGTTGTAACTGTTAATAGTTAGTTATCCTGGGCTGCTTCCATGCTGCCGTGCTCCAGCATGGGTCCCAAAGACTAAAACTGCAATATAAAAATGTTTTTCTTCCTTTAAAAAAATGTTTCCTTTCTTCTCTGACTTTCTCTGAAAACCCAATATGGAGTAGGGTATTGAAGTGGTACCGTCTTCCCTTTTGCCACAAATTGAATGTGCACACTTGAAAAAAAAGTGCCAAAACACAGAAAATACCAAAAAGCATTGTTATTACAAAAGTCTTTCACAGGCAAAGAAATACAGTGTGTTGTCCTACATGTTTCGGATCAGTTATACTCATACAGGTCTAACTCCGTTTTAGACCTCTTATAAAACAAACTGGTATGAAAACTCTAATAAATTCAAATACGCTTATTCCTGATTTGGGAGGGGTGGTGCTGTGTGAAAAGTATGTTCCGCACCAATCCGATGTGGAGCACTTTTGCTCAGGAAGAATACTAACCGAGTGAAATTACACTATGGATAATTTAAAAACATCGTTTTGGACAGGAATACTTACTTGAATTGTACAGCATTGAGTTTTTTCACTGTAGCCAACTCATTTTCTATGTTACAAAAAAAAAAAAAAAAACGTCTGCCATTGTGTAAGTGCCGTCAGATTCTCTTAGCACTGTGGTTAATCTTTTCTTAAATCCTTAGGAATTCTCCTTGACATTTTTCCTCGACCTCATGATGTTTTCCATCAAGGTCAAGGAAAAGCGTTTAGGAAAAGACATAGGATATACTTCTTTTGACTATTCGATCGCAGCAATGGTGCCAAGATGTTGCCTAGCAAAGCAATTCCATTGAAACAGTCTGTAAAAAGCTAAAAATGTTTTTTTGTGAGGCCGGGGATCTCCAGGACCTTAAACACAACATTCGAGTTAATCAAATAAAAGCTCACTTTTTTTCCGGTATGGTACTCATTATTCCCCTACATATTTCCACTATACAGGAGGAAAGCACACTAAAGGAATCATTCAAAGAGGTCCGTTTTTGAAACGTTGAAATGTCAGACATTAAAAACATCTTTTGAAGTGAACTGAAACGTAATTTAAATGCAGCGCCATCCACCACCTATTTCTGCAGCTTATTGCGGGATAAATTGATTAAAGATCAGTGGGAACTTTATGTGTACTTTGTGTTCCTCTTGAGGCTCGAGGGGAACTTTGGCAAATGTCATCCATCTTTATCAACAATAATGATTAATTAAATATGATTACCTCCAAATCCTCAAAGCATTTGTTGATGTTGACAGCGGTGTGTCATCATAATATTAACAAACCACAAAAACATGTTTAGTTTATCCTCAGTCCTGGCAAAGGTTCATATATTGCTATCATAAAACACAGGCCATTGGAAGGAGTTTATGCCCTACAGCATCTGCAGCAGTGATTAAATGGAAAGTCACTCTCAGTAAATTAATCAAGGACACTTGCCTTATCAGCTCGTTTATATAAATGGCTTAAAATGTATGCTAACTCATTTGTTTATTCTGAAGTCACAACATCGTCCTTCTCCTGCACAGCTTTCCATTTTGCTTTCAAACTACTCTCCTTTCATTGTGGCATCATCCTACTTTGCTCAGACAGTTTTTGCCCTTATGGCCCTCTGACAAATCTCGTTCCCAGCTGTAGCAGGTAGCTGTTTTCAATTTAAAAAGCTCTGACCGGCCCACACCGTCCACTACCTACCCAACACCAAACAGGAGACAAAGTAAGCAACTGACTGGAGACCGTCGTGGAGCATGCAACAGCTAAAGAGCCATGTATTTCCCTCAGGAGTCAGTAGAGACCAAAGCAAAGCTAACAGGCGCATGAATATTGGCCGTACATTCGCAAGGTGGAAAACAAACACGACTCCTAATGAATGCTAATGTCACTCCATTTCTGCTGGCTGTATAAATAGGCAACTGGTTGCACCAGCAGTTCATTCATTCTAAACTGAAGGATGACTACTATATCTTAAACCCAAATATTTCTCCAAATATGCATATATAATTGGGTTCTTTTTGGAAGCTGTATTAGCTCGTGTTGCTACGGTGACTTCCTCATTACATAGCTGAGTGCTTCAGATAGGACATGGCTACATACGTTTCCTACAGATTTACACATAGCTAGAGCCTTAAGTCATATCTTAAGTTTTAATTGTGCAAGCTGATTTAGCAAATCAGTAGTTTTAAACTAGGTAGTAGTTACTAAGAACAAAAAAAAAAATTGTAAACCTGCATTCTTTCTTATGGCCATCAGGGGGCGACTGCACTGGTTGCAAAAGAAATGTCCAATTGCATAGAAGTCTATGAGGAACTTTCCACTTGATTTATTACCTCAGTAGATTTCACCAGAGAGTTTATGGTAATACGGTAGTCCATACACTAAAGGGTGACATTGCAGTGACTTCGTTCATTTCTTTTATAAAGTCTATGCAACCCATTTGAGGACTGACAATACTACAATGACTGCTGAGCACTGCCTGCCGTGCGAGCTACTGAACTGACACATTCCTCTTGAAGTGTAGCAACGGCAGTGCTATAAAGTAATCATTGTCCCAGTTCCTTGCGGGTGGGACAGAAACGCTCAAGAATGAGTCTAGCCAGATCTCCCGTGGCCAGTCCACCCTCTTCATTTCCTCTGGCTCGGGGCACTGATGTGTTTGTCGTGTATAAATGTTTCGTTTCAAATCTTTGCCCGGCAGTGAACTAAAGCTCCTCTGACCAAAAACCCTCATTGTATCTTCATTGCCTCCCTCTGCTTTTGCACAAAAGTTTAAATCAAATAGTTGGATACTGCTTTTGCTGGCAAAGCAAACCATCAGATAGTCTCTCACACACGTGTCTGCGTGCATGTGTGAACAAAGGGTCATTGGTGAAAACACCGTTCGTTTGGCTGTTTTGTTAGTTTCTGCTAAGATTGATTAGCAGAAGGGAGTTTTTCTCATTTCCCCTTATACATTATTTGTCAAGAAAAGAGAGTGACGTGAGTAGGGAAGCAAGGAATTAACTACCGCTTGGCAGAAAATTACTGTTTGAATGTAAAAGAAAAGAATATAAAAAAAGGTCACGACAGCAGAATATTTGGCGTCCATAAAGAAGCTGATGCCACCGCCTGACACTTGCTTATGAGAATGAATGGAGGTATGCAGTACACCCTTCCCTCAGTGAAATGCATTTCCCACACATACACACATGCACACAAGCTTTTATTCTTCAAATTCAACTAGCACGGCACTGGTGCTCCACGTTTTTATTGTTGTGTTATGTTACAAAGTCAGAGGGAGTTGGGCATAAAATGAAGAGACACTGCAACCTAGGCTTTTTCCCCAAAAATAAATAAAAATAAATATACGAATGAACCTGTAGACTGCACAGCTAAAACTACCAAACGCAAAAAAGAACATTCACTACAGCTAAATAACCGCAACAAACGACTTGTATTTAGGACCGCACGTTGTTGACACTTTTATAGGATATAGGGGGATTTTAGTTGAGGTGGCTGGGCCCTGATACGCTTTGATTGAAGGGGGGTGTCATTCCTGATCAAATTATTTCTTCTTTTAGGGCTGCTGAGTGCCACGCAGCTCAGGACGGCGGATGCATGAGCACTTGCTGCAGGAGTACATGAGGACATTTTAAGGGGCTAAGTGGGACTGAACTTTTTATTTTTGTATCTTTCCTCCAGCCTGGCATTTTAACTTATTGTAACATATGACTGTTATTTACGCCGATCTCATCTCTCCTGCACCCTCATTAGAAGTCGGTGAAATACCAGTAGTTCATCTTTAACTTGTAACATTTCCATACGACAGGGCTGCTTTACCAGTAATCCTTCATGGCTACTGATCAACTATTCCCTAGATCTTTGCACTTTTCAAATGTACTTGGAACCTTATTCCCATGACCCAGTTCAAGGAATGGGCCACGTCTAAGAATAGAGGGTCTCGTATGTTGTACAGATTGGAAAGCCCTCTGAGGCAAATGTGTGATTTGTGATTTTAGGCGATATATATAAAACTGACCTTGCATCTCACCCAATTTGAGCTGGGATAGACTCCAGCCACCTGGGACGTGGCAAGGAATAAGCACGTATAAATGATGGATGGATAGAAAATGTGCTTGACTTGATTGTTCAGTTAACGCAGCATCTGACACAGTTGGTGTTCACCATCAACTACAAGAGTACCATCCGCAGCAGGTAATAGGAGCTGTATGTATCCTTGTTTACAGCTGCCATTGTCAGGCTTCCAGAGCTCAGACAGATAGATGCTATGGAAGTAAAGGGGTAGGTACAATAGAGCTATACAGTGATCATGATTACCCAGTTATCTTTTTTAACCCACTACTAGTAGTCGCCAGTTAGTTTTAGATCCTACAAATAGGGGGCTTTAAGCATTTTCACGTTGGTTTATCATTAGGAATGTATTAAGAACGTATTCATGAGAGCAATTATCTTTCATGCATTCTCCTGTGGATGTCCACGGTCCATCAGTGCAACTGTGCAACCCTCTGCGGTGCAGAACCTGCGCAGGCAACAAAACTACTTTGGGTAAAAATAGGTGCATTTGTTACGTAAGTTACATGTCAAAAGTCAGTTCAAATAAGTCAACGTTGACGCTCTTTAACACCGACAGCTCCAGGGTGAAAGAGCCACGTTTGCTTGACCCACCCATCCACCCTAAACTCGTCCCGGCTCGTCTCAGAGGCAGCCCTGCACGTCCTGGCTCACGAACACATGGGTTGTATAGGAATTGTAGTGCATCACTTGTTTGTAGGTATATGTAGTAACAGTGACATGCCATTGCACAACCTGAGTGACATAGTACAATGGTTCATCTGTAGTTGTAACAAACTATAAAAGCAGACGGAGCCCTCAGATAAGTTCACCCGCTTGTCACTGAAGACAGTAAAGGGATAGCTTCTGCCATTTTACAGTGACCAACCCCCTTTGGGCAGATTGGAGACTCAATTTCTTCACCGAGCATCTTCGCACATTTTCAGTGTAATACGGTGTACAGTAAAAAACATGTATAAATGTCTCCACCTCTGATTACAGAACAGGAGTTTCATTTTGTAACCATTGTTTCTAATTACTGTACTTTACTGTGTGCTCAACACTGAGTATCAAGTGCTACTGCAAGTATTAATGTAAGCTGTTCACCTTACACTGAAGGGATCACCAGTCCTGTTGTAAAATCTATACACTTATAACGTTACACAAAGTGGTAGAAAGATGGGTTGCTTGTGAGAGAAATTAAGCTTGAGATTTGGCACTATACCATAAACTGGTGTGTGTGTGAGTGTGCGGGCGGGCGGAGGGGGTTGTATTCTCCCTTCTTTGTGTGTGGTGGGGTGTGATAAATCAGATGCCATTTTGAGAAATGCTGTTTATGAGCGTCTGGATTGACGTTGGAGGCGACAAGGGAATGTGGGGAATTAAGGAAAGAGTGTGAGCTACACTTAACACAATGTGACAGGCGCAAAATGACAGTTTGGCCCAGGAATCAGGATGCCATGTTGTTTGCGCGTGCACGCACACACACACACTCGTCACACGCAGACATAGACAGAACACACAAATACACCACTCCGCCATGGAAAAGTGGGTACAAGCATGAGGGGACAATTTGATCTGTTCCACCAAACACAAATCAATGTCTATGTGGCTCTATTTTCGAGACACACAAAATAAAAGAAACAGAAATACACACACACACACACACACACACACACACACGGTCCCAATCAGTTGGGCTTTCTCAGACAGGGACAAAACAAAGTCATCTGAGCCTGCACGTGACTGTGCCAGCCTGGATAGTTGCTATCATACACATTAACCTGGGGGATTTCTGCCCAAGCCCTACTGCCGAGCAAGGACACATAATTATCTGTGCCTTATCATTTTTTACTTTTAGATTAAAGTATATATATATATATATATATATATATATATATGAGCAAATGGACTCATTGAAAAGTTCACTATCTTTGACTTGTTTTTGCTTTTATGGTGCCATAGTAAATGGAAGAAAAAACTCCAAAGGAAAGATTAAAGTTGTGTCAGATGCTATGTCAAATCTTTGATGTTTAAACTGCCCGACACCCACACACTACATTACACGTTTCAGCTCAAAAAAGAAATACCTGTAATCCTGTGTTCTCTATATCATCTTTGTCACACAATATCAGATCATTGCTTCAAAGAATGATGTGGGGATAAGGCTGCTTTATGCTCGAGCATTCGCCTCCTGCTTGCATAAAAAAAAACAATAATAATAATAAATGCTACGTACACACAGGGCCACCCAGCCAGTCAGTATTAATCTACTGAAAACACAAATGATATTGACGTACAGATGTGTGTAACTAACGTGAAAATGCACACACACAGGAAGCGGGTGGGATAAAACGGTGTTGCAGAGGAGGTGAAGGAAGAGCTATAAGTAAAGGAGGAGGAGAAGGAGGAGAAGGAGGAGAAGAGGGTGAAATGCAGCAGGATGACAGTGACAGATGAGAGCCGGAGCTGACAGAGCGCTCAGTGATGGCAGTTTATCAGCATCTGGTCCGCAGGGTCACTTCAGCTCCCGGACTCCCTTTCTCATCTGTCTCCATCTCTCCCCCTACCAGATCTCCTGACCCAACTTCGTCTCCCTCTCTCCCTCTCTCTCTCTCTCTCTCTCATGCAATGGCACTTCTGACTTCAATGTTCCTTCCCTTTCCCTTGCTCTCACATATGCGCACACAGTGAGAAACTGTGTCCATGGAGACACATCCACACACCAATTACCACCGAGCGACGCCGCTAACAATGTAACAGTAGTTGTCAATAACCTCACAGATAGATTAACCAAAGGCTTTATTGCTTTGGTATTAACATATTTAAAATGCCAGCATCCTTCTGCAAGACCAAGGGATTTACGCTGACATCCGCCGGCTGATTAAATGTGATGTTTCAGGATAAAATACAGCCTTGGTGAAAGGGAGAGGAGAAAGTCAGGGGAGGCCAGGCTCACACTGCATGTGTACGACACCTTAATTGCATCGATGATTATCCCCCCACATTACGCTTTCCCAGCTCATATTTATAGGTGTGTCCAATTTTCATTATGCTCTTCATTATGGAGCATAAATAACCTACGTAAATGTGCCGCCACGCCACGACACGCCCCATAACATTGCCAAGTGATATCCATCTTGTCCCCCAGTGATCCGACATTACCTGGCTGAATTATGTCTATTAGCTGTGTGTGGCCCCTCCCACTCCATCAGGACAGCAGTCCGCAGATGACAGCATTAACTTTTAAGACTTTATAGCATCTTCTTTACCCAACACATACCATTAATCCACTTAATGGCCACCATGACCCCTTTCATCGTGTTTCATAAAATAAAAATATGAATAAAGCCCATTACGGTCTCCATTGTGGAGAGTCTCGGCGATAAATCAGAGTGGTTCTATTAGAAGGATTGCCTCTGTGACAAGTCAGGTAGGCCACACTAAATCACCGCTGCTGTTTGCTTTAATAAAGCTCTTTTTTGCCCGTTTTAATGCTTAGAGCTGGAATCTTTAACTTAGAGTCATATTTCAATCCACTCCCGTCCTTTAGCTCGTTGTTAGTGTGACGGCTCCTGACCTCATGTTTACCCTCATCTTCGAGGTAAATCTGTCTCTCTCACTTCAGAGACGCTTCCTCCTGTTAACACCTAATGCAGCAGAATGTGTTGAATCCTGTAGCTGTTTTGCATATGTTGAAATACGTCGAAGCAACCAAAGTGTCGCTTTACGCGGCTGATGGATTGCGTGTGAAACTACAAAAGTCACTTCCTATGTAATTTTCTCTGGATTGAAGAGACTTTATTAGTGTTGTCAGCTAAAAGGGTCACCACCCACAGAGACACTTAAGTCCAAACACAATTTATGTGCCAGTCTTAACATTTAGCAAACACCACCCTGATGAAAGTAGCATATTTAACTAAAAACGTAAAGTTCCAGTGTGTCGGATTTAACGGCGTCTAGCAGTAAGGTTGAAACTGAATTCGGCTCCGCTCACCCCTCCCTTTCCAAGCATGTCGGAGAACCTACGGTGGCCTTCAAGTAACTTAAAAGTGTGACACGCGCTCTCACGAGCCACAGGCTGGTTTGTCTGTTCCTGGTGGTGCAACATGGCGGACTCCATAAAAGATGACCCACTCCCTATATAGAAGGGCTCATTCTAAGCTGACGTGGTGATTATACACTAATGAAAACCTATTTATTTACAGTGTATTATTATCCCCCTATATCCTGCACACTATCCCCTTTAAAGCTGCTCTAATCAATATTTTTATATTAACAATGGCTATGCTGACGACATGTATGTTAAAGTTGTTGCTTGTAGTGACAAACATAAAAAGAATAATCCTCCAACTCTCAGTTCCTCACAGCTAAACAGAGCGTTGTAATACCTTTTAACACATTGTTTTGGTTTAATGGCCCGCATGCTAACTGTTATACTTCGCTCTCGCCGCTCTCTTTAGGGACATTTTCAGGTGAAGCGTCCAGCTTTTTAGTTTTATTCAGGGGAAAAAAGTCAGTAAAGAAGAGCATTTAGCAGCTAAAGAGCCAGACATTTTCTCAGGTCACTGGAATAGAGCATTGGACTAACATTAATCAGCTGGACACAAACACTTCAGACGAATGCTAATGTTGCTCATGTCTTCAGGATGTGTAAATAAGCCACTGCTCGCTAACACGTTCCGCATACCAATTTTTTAAAGTGCTAATATTTCAATGTTGTGTTTATCCCCAAGTGAACAATAAATAAATACATTTAACCGATGAAGGTTTATCCGAAGTGTCAGCTTTAGGACGTTTTTGTTTTGTGTAGGACAATTTCTTTAGAGGATACGCAAGGCAAACTGTATCTCTTTCATTTCAGTTTTGCGGAAAACTTTTACTTCTACAAACCCAAACAAGTAACTATTGGCTCCTCCAGAGACCCATCAAATGTGATATTAAGTGAGAAAATAAACCCTTTCAACCTTATCCAAAGGAATAACTGCCACACTCTATTAGCCATGTCTACATTTGTGTTGTATTTGCAGATTTAATAAAGACCATGATGCAGAATCTGCATTCAGAAGGATTCACATCCTTCTGAATGCAGAAGACAGGCGTCGACGGGGCAGGTCAAAGGCCAATCACCCAGTGTATAGGGTGAATGTGCACGTGCACGTGTATCATGGAAATATTGTGTGGTGTGAGAAGCTCAGGTCCAGATACTGTTGAATTATAGAGCAAGCCCTACCTGGAAAGAATAAAGTATTCATGCGCGGTATCAAGAAACCTCGGAGTCCTCTGTTTTCACCTTTCTTCATTCCCACCCTGCCTTCTGTTCCTTGAAAATCCGTCTTTGCGGCGACTTGAAGGAGAGTCCTCTGCTTTCTCTTCAAAGAATTATCTTCACCTTTCTTTTTCGTTAACGGCAGGAAAAAAAAATCTACTTCCATTAATGGTTAACAACCCTTGTGATTGAGCGTCACATATAGTTTGTTGTTTGGGCAATCCAAGCCAGTTTGTGCTAGGACACAGTAATGATAAATGGAGTTATGCTTAACAAAAACGCTATCATTGGCTGTGGTACAAAGGCCTTTCAGCAAATTCTCAATTTGTGGATCTAACACTGCCCTTGAATTGTTTAGGCACAACTGGGACGGTTGGAGGAATTAATTTCAGATATTACCAAACAGCGGGGTACACAGCTCCTCGGGCGCCGCAGACAAAATCTTTCATCCTTGTTAAAAAAAAATTGAATGGGGATTTAAGGAGAACACAGATAATTCAATCTTTATCTGCGGCAAGCCACAATGAAATGTTAGATTTCCATGGGATCGTCTTACCTCAAAGGAGGACTCTGGAATGAAAGGACAACACATCTGAAGCATCTCCTTCCTCCTCTTGAGCAAAAGAGTAAAACACATGCGCAGACACACACACACACACACTGATACGCACACAACATAAAAGGTTCTCATCAACATATCAAAGCTGCAGTGCCTACTGTTCAACATGCTATATGCAAACTCAGTGGAAGCCAACAAGGCAACATCCAGGCCCTCTCTGCACACTACACTTCACTTCTATATATATATATATATATATATATCGCACTGACAGCTCCTGCAGAAAGCAAACAGTAACAGATCGAGATAAGTCCCACAAACACGGATATGTTTGGCATTCTGCTCCATAACCCCCGGCGCCTCTCTCACTTCGCATTTGCAAGCCGCACAAGAGAAAGTTTTAGAGGAAGAGATACCGCAGGAAGGAGTGAGATGAACAACTGGGGCTTAGTAACATCAACTCAAGCTCCCTGAGATTCCCACTAACAGCGTATAGATACCTCTCCAGAAAAGCTCCACTGTAGCATTAAAGTTGTCAACATGCATCTAATCCACCAGTTTGGAGACCGTTACAACGAGTCAATATGCAATTTAAGGCAGGTTGGCAGAGAACATTGGATTGATTGATTCTGACCTTTTTGCCTGACAGTACCTGCTGTACACATTCTCCACAAAATAAAGAGAAGTGTTAAAAATCCGTCTATCTTCAGGTTTGGCCTCTTTTCTTTCTCCCAAATAAGCGCCTGTTGTTAATCCCACTCATATGTCTGGCTGTAGGTCTGCTTTCTCTACTTTATCTCTAAGAACGAGGGGGAGACAGACTCAGGGGGGTGATACCAGCTGTATCGATTTGCGCAAACATGCAGAGACACACACACACGTAACCATTCCTTATGTGTGGCTGTGCACAGCTTTGCTATAATCCACATGATTTAACTCCATCTATCCTGCACCGCAACCACAAGGTGATTCGTGATAAAAAAAAAAAAAAACTTTTTTCTTCCTATCAATACACACACAGACTGACACAGAAATAACCAGCAACATTGTATAATATAATACTCTTACTTGGAAAGATACTGCTATGGCACTGTCGTCCGGTCAGTCGATGCACTTTGGTCCAGACTGAAATATCCCAACAACTATTTGACGGTTTGCCATGAAATTTAATACAGGCATTCGTGTTCCCCTCAGGGACGTCAAGTCCCAAGTCTTAAACTTTGAGTATCAAGTACCAAACAAGTCATAACACCACGTTTTACACCCCTGTACCGACTTGTTGCTGCAGCTGGTGTGATCCCATCGCGGGTGCAGATCTTGGTGCGAGTAGCAAATATTCAAACGAGAACCAGCCATAAACCCAAGTTCTCGCTTGAATACGTGCTGCTACCACCGAGATCTGCACCCGCAATGGGATCTGGTTCTTCGTGGTTCTTCCCTGCAACTTCTTCTATTCGGATTCTATCGAATTTGTTTTCGAAACAAAGTTGAATTAATTGATGCGTTGCCAGGGATGAACAGCAATGACGTTAGTTGATTCAGTAAATGAAGGGAAATGAATTGATTCGGGGCACACTTTTGAAATAACATACTTTTTAATCTTTTGGTTTGGGTGAAGGTATCAAGTATTCTTTAAGTCAAAAGGTTCGCTCAGGATCTAAGTGAAGTCACCAGTCATTGGTGTTAAAGCCCAAGTCGAGTTGCAGGTCTTTGTGGATTTTGTCCAGTCTAAAGTCAGCATGAAAACACACTAAACTAAGTTGGTGAATGACGTGAACATTAATATCATCAGCATGTTAGCGTTGTCACTGTGAATATGCAAGCATAGATACATAATACATGATGCATGACATAAGCGTTTAGCCCAAAGCACCGCAGTGCCTCAGCAGCTACAGCCTCAGCGAGCTGCTGGCATGGCTGCAGTCTCTTAAAGTCTGAAAATGGTTTGCACACATAAAACTGATTTCGAAATGCATCAGCGACGACAAAAACGGTATCATGTCAATCCCAAGCTGGAGTGAATGAACACCCTTCCAATGAAAAAATGTAAGCCATCATGCATTTGAAGCTGATGCTACTTCTTATTCGTGCATTGAAGGGTTATAATACCCATTTGTGAGGGTTGCTATACAAAGAGACGCAACATCCTTCTCCCTTCAGATGTGGTGTGAAAAAAATTATAAAAAAAAGCCTTCAGAGAGGAGGCAAGGCGCTCTCATATCAATCCATCAAACAAAGGAACGCCTTGCGCAAACTAGAAAAATGCCAGTTCCAAATGAAATTCTCTTGTCTCGCGCTGAGCTCAACTTGAAAAAGCCGGTCACATGAGATTTTAAAAAGAAATCTATTTTCTGGCCTGAAAATCAAACTGGCCATCATTCTGTCCTGCCTCACCTCTCTCTTGGGGACTTGTCAGATTTATAACATGTAGTCATTTTCTCAGCTGTCAAACCATGCTCTTACCAAGCTCCGTACCCCAACCCAACCTGTCAACTTCTAATTCTAATCTGCCCGAATGGCTGTGTTTGTGTGTGTGTGTGTGTGTGTGTGTGCGTGTGTGTGTGTGTGCGTGCGTGTGTGTGCGCGCAATGAATCAAGTAAAAATTTTTTTTTAATAATGTCTTGAATTACAAGGAGATTTCATTATTTTTATTCATTATTAGTGTGTGTGCGTGCGCAATGAATCAAGTAAAACATATTTTTTAATAATGTCTTTAATTACAAGGAGATTTCATTCTTTTTATTCATTATTAATGCGTGTGTGTGTGTGTCTGTATGCGTGCGTGCGTAAGTTCTGCGTGTTCTGTAAGGGTCTAGACAGAGGTGGCGTGGCAAAGTAGGTCATGACAGAGGTTAGTACTGGATTAGTGACTGTCACTGGCAGGAAAGGCGAGTGCAGACACCAGGGCAGCCCTCTCACTCACAGCCATACACAAACACACACACACACACACACACACACAAACACACACACACACACACACCAACAATATCTGAAACTCCGTGGTGCTGTCATGGATCTGAGCCAGCAGGCCGTGACACACATGGAGGGCAGTGTCTGGAACAGGCGGCCATGTCCAGTCTGTCTTCTGCATGTATGCGCACACATGCATGAGACAATGTTTGCATATGACAGGGCCGTTGGACTCGCCAAAAAAAAAAAAAATGGCAGTCGTTAGGTATTCAAAGATTTGCTCCGTCTGAGCACAGATGAATCTTCATGCAGCCTTTGTATCGGTATCCAGTTCTCTGAGTTGACTTATGGAAATCTGTCTCATTACTTCTGCCTTCTTATGGTTCAGACTCTCACATAAAAACATAATGATCCAAGCTGTTTCTGTTGTCTGCTGTGCAAGTAAACGATTTTTTTCTTTTTTTGATGTTTCACTGAAGTCAGTTTCCATCCTCAGATAGTCTGGGATAATTATGGGAGTGAAAAAGCTCTCGCTATCAGAGCAGATTAACAACATCTCAATGGGCTGAACTCCTCACTCCCTTTTATCTCCTCAAACGCAGTAGAAAAGAAGAGAAGTTATGCAACTCCCACCTTAGGGACCCAGCCGACTTTCCACCCAACTTCTGTCTGTCTCTGCATGTCGAGGGCGTCTGCCAGTCCTCTGCTATTTGATGTGCTTGTTTGATGCAGCCATGCGACCGGGGCGAGAAGGATCTACCTTTGTTTGCAGCTCTGTTGCTGGGATTTGTTCCCTGGAGGAACAACTTCCAAAGCATGGAAAAGTTGGACCTTTCCTGGTACTGCATTTACTGTAACACTTTCTCAAATTGCAGTGCCAAGGGGCTGGATGGCCTTTTTCCTCTCTCTTTTAACATCCTCAAAAGACTCCCTTGCAAGGTTTTGGAAGACCCTTCCAGACATGACATACGAGGGAAATTAACATCCTATCAAAAGCCGCTATGACACACCTGGATCCTAAAGTGATGTTCTTTATTTCTTATATATTAAAAAAGTATTTGATAATTCCAGCTTGGTAAAATGTTCAAAAACAAGAAACGTTTACAAGAGTTGTACTGTAAAGGCCGATAGGAGATATGCAGAGGCCTAGGATTACATCGACGGTCAGGAGTAACCAACATTGAAATGCCAATTCCATCAAATTACACAAGTAGGTTTACTGTAAAAAATGCATTTACATGACTTCAGGTATGACTGCTGAGTGAGGAAGATGCAGATGAGAGATCTTAGTTCATTTCCGAAACGGTACATCGAATGTGCACAATAGCAACATATCCTGTTGCTAATTTGGGACTAGCTAACATAGCTGACAGGCTAACTGTATCGTCTCCACAAGCCGAACTGAAGAAAACACTTCATCGTCTGACTCTTCAGAAATGAGCCCACAGCCTATTCGAGCCACATTGGAAGCTGTACGTGGGGAAGTGGAAAAGTGTGAACCTTGACTACGAGCTGTGGAAGACGACCACGGTGACGATTGACTGCTGTCAAATCTGCCGTTTGAGGATTCGTATATTTTTTACATCTGATAAACCTGTACTGCTGTTACTCTGCCGGGTGCCCCTGCCGTTGACTACACACTATACAATTTACTATTACAATACTGTATACGTTGATAAATGTAAACGACCATTGTTGCCTACTTTCGTGCGATTGTTCGACATTTGATGTTAAAGCCATGCAACATAATTGATATAGCTTGGAAGCAAAGTTAATGTAGTTCCGGAGAGTTAGTTCATGAATTGTCAACCTGCAGTTTGGTCCGTGAGGAGCTGGACATACAGTAAGTAGGTGGGGTATGTGGATGTGTCTGCGTTTGGTGTTTTTTGTTTTGTTTTTTAATTTCTTTTTTTACAATTTCTTTTTTTTTTTTTACATATTTACGTTATTAATATTATTATTAATTTATTTTATTTTCAGTTTTAATGTTTATATATATGTATGGGTAGGGATTGGTGGGGTTGGAAGAAGTGAAACATTTTAAATGAAAGTCTTTGTAAATGTTGATGATACAGAGGCATTGGTCAAGATTTTCACAGTAAAATACTGTAAAAAAAAAAAAAAAACACAGTCAAACGTATACATTCCTTGTATTACTGTATATTATTATATTTCTAGGCTCTGCAACCGTGGCACAAATATGTTACCTCACCAGCTGATGTCAACTCTGTCACTCTGTCATTGATTCAGTCCATTTAACTCAAATATCAAATATACTGCTAGAAATCTTTTGTCCAGTCCTGTTTTCTTCAGCTTATAAATATCACACACATCTCATGCATCTTGTCTTCTACTTGACTATTTTACTTGACTATTTCTTGAACTATTTATTAAGAGGTTAATTTTCTCCCGTCTAGATTATTGTAATTCCCTCTGCACGTGCCTCAGTCAAGCTGCTCTAAATCGCTTACAGTTGGTTGAAATTGCAGCTGCCAGGCTATTAACCAGAACTAGTGCCAGTGTCAGTGGCACATTACAACTGGTCTTGCATCCCTCTATCGGGATCTATCTTCCCGTGAAAGTCAGATTAAGCTATTAGATCCTGTAATTACATGTAAAGCATTGCATGACCTTGACCCAAGTTACATTTCCTATCTCCTTATTCCTCATTCTACTTCTTGACCACACCCCTTTTATTCATAGTTGGTCTGCCTTTTATTGTTCTCGGTTTTGTATTGTGATCTATTTCTACTTAATTCATTTCTATTTTCCGTGTGTGCCTGTCAAGAACTGTGTAACTGTCTGTTTTAAGAAGTGCTATATAAATAATGCTTCTCTTATTTACATCAGACAAGATATTAGCATAATTAAGGTTGTTGTAATTTCCATAAAATCATAGTCAAAGCTTGACTCCCTTTGTCATCCATCAGGGGAAAAGAAGTGTGGAACAAAAGCAACAAAAACAAAAAACTGGATCTTTAAATCAAAGTGCAACTTCTGGATCAAAACTTTGCACCAGCATGAGATCTGCACAAACAAGTGACATTACCCAGAAGTGCTAATACCAATGGGAGCTGTCTTAATGTAACATTTAAACCTTTGGTAGGGTCCTGCTTTTCATATTGCATTTACTTTTATATCTGTAACGTTCAGATTGGTTTCCATATTAATCTCAGTAAGAGGTCAGAAAGCTATTGTATTGCATTTTCCTCTTTCAAAGGTTATCTGCACAGCACTGTACGAAACACAGCAGAGATGCTCATCTCTCTCAAAAAAGTATGTACGTATACCCCTGCTGGCATTTCCGTAAAAAAATTAAAAAAGCATTTAGGTTGTTAGTGGACTGTTTTCACTGCAAATGTATAGAAAAAAAAGACAGTACAAACATGGCAGCGTGTAAATATAGATCTGCATACGTCATAAGTAGAACATCACAAATAAACTTAATAACGTCACATCATCCAGGAGCTTCAGGAGTTGAGGTCTATTACAAGTGATAGCTCTATCAATCTCAAGTTCTTCAGGTTACGTATAATTACAGAAATCTGTCTCACTTATTAAAATGTACATGGATTTATTGACCACCGGGTCTTTTTCAAGGTGAGCAGGCAGTTGCTGAATGCCTTTAAATCAACGCTGCAATGACAGATAAAAGGGGAATGCGACACATTTTTTAAGGAAATTATTCCTGCTCTCTCCGAGGATAGTTTAGCTGATAGTCATGAACATGAACCTCTATTTCCTGCAGCTAAACGCTGACCCCTGAGGGTCACTGAAAGATGGAATATCTGTCACCGCTCCACACGCAATGAATAGGTAATGAGATGTTTAAGATGTTTTCCGAGTATTTGCCCTTAAAAGTAACTAATTCTGGTTAATGGAATAAATGTATTAAACGGCTCTACATAATAAGTTTATTGTGTATGGTATGTACAACCCCACCTTTTACCAATATTCACTCGTATGTCTATGTCATAATATTTTATATGCCCAAAAATGTAAATAAAAATAAATGAAAATGAAGGTAACACGGGATCACCGATTCCAGTTTATTTGGATGAGCATGTTCACTCTTGATATTGTCCTCCTGTGTAGTCTCATGTTAATGCTCGTGGTGTTTAACAGGGCATTACAAGAACACTGCCCATGGACCGGATCAAAGAGGTGACAGGACAGAGTTGTGCTGCTTCCTGTGGGACCGACAATTGAGTTATCATTTGACATAAAATTATACAGCGTGTCACCTCTCATCTAAATTTGGCCCACCCTCAGATACTGTCGGCACACTACAATTAAAATGAACAGCTGCTGCACATGACAGGAGACGAGTCAAAACCTGGGCCTTAAAACAAAGCTTTAACAGAAGGCAAAAGTAACTAAATAACTTCCCAATAATTACATTTTGTGAAACAGAAAGAGTTTTTTATAGAGATTGCTGTTTATAGGGAAACCAAACCAGCGATATTATGTCGAGAATCTACAGAAGAATTGGGGTGGGAATAATTAAGTACGCAATCAGTCAAATTACATAACAATTTTGTGGCTTCTTTACCGATCATATTTAACCTAATAATACTTTTTTTTTTATATATATATATATATTTTTTACTCTTCATATTTCATTATTCTATTTCATGAATGTTCTAACGGATAGTCAGGGTTGTGGGGTTTTTTTTTCTTTCTGATTTGCAAGACTGAGAGATGGACAAATGCAACTTTATTCTCATGAGTCATGCACACAGCTTCACCTTAAACCCACCTTAGTGGTCACTAACAAGCCTAAGGAACCGTCTAATCTACACGATGCGAGCTGAACATGACATATGGTGTTTGTTCGTCAGCTAGTGAGCGGTGCCAGTCAGGACACAGCACAGCAGGCGTTGAGTTGGGTATCGCTCAGGGCGACTGCCCTATCTCAATTGTATCCCAACTCTGCTGTTGGTCCACACTCAGTTAAATGACATACTGTGGTGCCACTCGGGAGCAGATTAACATGCTTACAGGTCAGCGTGTTAACCACAGGACTGTAGCTTTTTCCGCTGAGGCTGACAAAGTCCAGGTGGAGAATTATAAAGGGGAAAGGGAGCCAGGTGGAGATATCCTCTGCACCTTCATAGTCCTAGGCCCTTTGCATTTGTAGCTACCAACTGCTCTGCAAACACAGGTAAGCAAGCTTCTCTGTATTCCCTCAAGATTTCAAGTTTCAAGATTTTTTCTGTCTTTTTTTTTATTTTTTTAAATGGATGTCTATAATAACCAGGGATGAAAGTAAAGAGTAGCACAGGCAGGATCTATAATTCAACTAATCTAGTGTGCCAAGGAGCCTGGCATACAGCCAAGAAGGATAGAGGAGTGGCGGGCCAGATAGAGCGCTCTGCCAATGCAGTAATGCCTGGCACAGGTGCATTGTTAAAGACACCGTTAAAATGATTCATTTTCAATCCAATAATCTGCAGTACACTATAAGATGTCCACAAAAGGGTCTATATAGTTTCCAAATGACTGCTAAATATGTTTTTCACCTTGAAACAGGAGTTGAACTTCAAACTCCAGAGAGTATCCATCACAAATGGGATTTGACTAATAACGCTAATGACAATACTGCAATCTTGGACAGATCATTCCCACTCTTGAGCACTATAGCTGCTCAACTGGAGAGCAAGGTGCGGGTTGACCTTGAGGATACAGTGACAGTATCCACGGTGATGCTTTTTGGACAGAGGCATTCTTTCTAGCTTGTAAATAGATGGTGCTTCGACACAAGGAAAGCAAAAAGGGATCAAATATAAATCAATTTTCAATTTACTTCAATAGGAGGCGTGTAGAAATAACGTTAAACATAACCTTGGGACGGCGGATCTCTATTTTGACTTTAAAAACTATTCAATTCTTTCAGGGATTCAGACGTTTTATTACGGCATCACCCCAGTAAATAACAGCATGAAGTCAACCCGGGTCAACAAGAGGGAATTTTTTTTGCACCAATCACTTTTCTTAATCTTTGACTTTGCCCGCTTATGGCTCAAACTAGTTTGTCAGATTAAGAGATTTGAGTCAAATATCATCCAATGACTTTTCAGCAGAGACCTTGTTTCACCGCGCCTTTTCATCCCTGCCCTTTGATTTTCCAATAAAATAATGAATTGTTCAGTTTTCTGCTAACTTCAAAGCCCTTATTTTGAGTTAGGGCTTCTGCGACGTGCCTACAGAGCTGTCTCAGAGTTATTATTACACTCTCAAAGCCCGAAGCTATCTGGCAGAATTTCACAGGGACGTCGAAAAATATCTATATCCAAAGTTATTAGAAGAAAGTGGTCTTGTAATGCACGAGTGTCATCAAGAAATGTCTGATCAAACAGCCCTTCACTCTTTGCTTTCAACCGTCTGTCCTCGAGGTATTGGGTATTGATGGATTCAGTTGTACTGTAACGTAGCACAGTACACATTTCATCCGACGTGAACTTTTCTTCATGTGATCTTTAGCTGTCCCTCCTATGGCCAGGGTACCATGTACAGTGTCCATGCTGTTACTGCTGGCACTCTACTCACCAGGGGTGTCCTCGGCCCCCAGCCAGCACCTGTGTGGCTCCCACCTGGTGGATGCCCTCTACTTCCTATGTGGGGAGCGGGGATTTTTCTACAGTCCAAACCAACCCCACAAGCGAGATCTGGAACATCTGCTCGGTAAGGCCACATTCTCTCTGGGAACGGCTTTGACTTTTTTCTGTTTGACTTGTGTAAAATAAGTTCTAATGGTGCCCTTGATGGTGAAAGTTCAGAGACGAACAGTGTGACATTGCCCCCGACATGCCAGGCTGGTTTTGTGTCTCTGCAGACACATGTTCAAAGTTCAGACTCAGTCTAATGAGAATGCCAATTTGGATCCTAGCTGGAGGAAAGAACATGCTGGAAAGCAAATCTATGTATTTGTCCGATCATTACTGTACAAAGCCCGTCTCCAGCTTCTTTTGAATTCAGTGGTGTGGGCCAGGCTTTTGGTTTCATATCTATGATGTGACAAATCCAATAACCGCACACCTTGCGAAATCCCCAAATTCCTCATTACATTATTCCCAAAACACATTATTTGGATGTTCTGCCTCAAACATTCCATCGATGTTTTGAAGTTAACTTTAGAGGTGTGGGCTATGATATGCCTCTGTTGGGAGCTCTGTCATATTCCCCTCTTGAAGTGGAGACTAACAAGACTAAATGGATTGGGGAGATCAGATTACCTAGCCATTAAGTCTCCATTAAAGTGTGAACAGTTTAAATGGTAGTTTGAGGGAACTGGAGGTTTGCACAGCAGCAGAAGGATTTAACACGTGGCTATGGAAACTTTATCCACTTCAAAAAGGGTTCCTGTCTAAAAGGGCCAGGCAGGAGCAGCGGCCGTGGAGGGCTCCGTCTGGGCGTGAAGAGCCCAAGGTGAAGAGAGGCATCGTGGAGCAGTGCTGCCATAAGCCATGCAGCATTTACCACCTGGAGGGCTACTGCAACTGACTCGTCACTCCGCAACTAGCACCACTCATAGCTTGTAAAAAGTCCATTTGTGGCCCCAATACTTGCTGGCTATGTCTTATCAACTGAAGGAAATAAAGCTTCATGACCCATAACCCAAGGCTCCTCTCTGCAAAGATGTGAATTTGTGTTCTTCGTAGCGGTTATATAGTGTGGCTGAAACATGGCTTGCCTTTTGCTGGGCTCCAACCTGTGGCTGCAGTCCTACAGTGCCCTCTACTGGCTGACGACGGACATGGCCGAGTAGATGTACATGGAACAGAGCATATTTTTATTTATTTATTTTTTTTACACTTTGGAAGTAAATAAATCTCAGTAACACTTTTCTTTATGAAGAGTATTAAAATCTGGCTTTATTTACAAAAGAAGAAAGATTAATAAAATAGCTATCCCACATGTAATACTTACTGCTAAGCTAAGAATTGCTCAGGTAGTTAAATAGAATTATATTCCAAAAACGCAACTCGTATTTTAATGCCGACTATGCTATTGTTCTCTGGATTGTGTGTAGACTTGCAGCCATCTATTTCCTCACTATTGTTCCCACACTGTTCCTGCACACATACAATTGGCTCATAACATTTCTTTTCAAAATAAAAACATCCACACATCCTCACTCTATGTAACAATTTGACACAAAAGGCTGTAAGCAGCAAGTAGGAAACCAGTTAAGAAAATTAATTGAAACAAAGTTATTTGTACAAATCCAGATTAAAAAGCATCTAAATTAATTATTAAAAAAAAAAAAGATTAAAAACATAGACATTTTATTTAGTAGTCAGTTCTTGTCTGGAAGAAGTGCTCCATTATGCATAATGATTTCCTGACAAAACAAACAGAACAATTAGGCTTACAGACAAATATCTCAGCAACTGCATGAAGTGAAAATCGTCAGCAATAAAATCATATAATATCTTGTCATATCTCCAAAGATCTGCCCCTATATAGGTTCAGGGTGTTTCAGTTGCGTACTCACCTTCTTTAAGAGTTTCAGTTTGCCTGTTCTCCTTGTCGTGCTGGAAGGCTTTGCTGGGATCAAACTTGCGGCGAGGAGCACCGGGGAGCTTCGACTTCAGCTGTTCCAGATCGATCTTCTGCCGGTTCGCCTGAGACCGAAGCTTAGTCACCTCCTACACTCACACACGCACAGAAAAAACAATGGGGATGAAGTACAGGCACTTGTACACACAACGAGAGAAAACGTGTTTACGCGAGCGGTCATTGCTGCCCTCGTGTCTCACCACTTTTAGGGAGATGTTCTCATCTTTCAGCTTCATCACATGTTTGATCTTCTGCTTCTGGTTCTGGTGGCCCAGCAGACGAGCGTAAGCATTGGACAACTTGTTCAACTCCTCCTGGTTTGCTCCATTTTCATTGAGTAGTGCGTTTCGCTCGGCTGCAAACGCATTGAGTTGTTCCTGTGGGCACGTGACAGCATGAACGTCGGGAGGGTATAAACGTGTCCATATATTTGAATTAAAAACAAGCGTGCATTGATTGTTTTTCCCAATATTAATATAAAAAAATATTGATTAGTGCAGCTTTAATGAAAGATGACCCGGGCTATTCAGAGATTTCATTTTCTAGCCGATGTGGAAATGACTGACCTGGAAGGGCCTGACTTTCGCAAACAGCTCCTCATATTGTTTCCTCCAGTGTTCAGTCTCTGAACTTGGGGAGCTTAAGAAAAAGGAATGATGAATTAAAATTGTGAAAAAATCAATTAAAATGAAGAAAATAAAAATCACACACACACACACAGAACACAAAAAGAATCCAATCATGTTCACCTTTTCTCCTGCGCTTCCGTTATTTGTCTTTGGAGTTCCCGTCGCTGCTCCTCCATCTCCCACTGCAGTGTAACCTTTTCCTGAGTCAGTAAATCCCTCTGCTCCTGCACAGCTCGCCTGTCTTCTCTTTGTTCTTCCAACTCGCTCTGCAGAGTCTGCGTCTTCTCCTCCATGAGGTCTAATTGGGCCTGGAAGCTCAAACCGCCTTGTACGACCTCATCCAGGCAATTTCTCTCCTGCTCTGCCATGTTCAGTTGAGTTTCAAGAGCAAGCCTGGTCTGCTCTTTGAGTTCTACTTGAGACAGAAGACTCTTCCTTTCCTCGTCTACTCTCTCAAGCTCGGTCTGTAGTCTGAGCACCTCTGACCTGACCTGCTGGTGGTCTTCTCTTTCAACCTCTATTGCTCCCTTTTCTTCCTGAAGCGCCGTCTGAATTTTAACTTTCTCTTCCATTTCTTGTTGGAGCCGTTCCATTATTTCCTCTTTTTCCTGGCGGACCTCCTCTACCTGTTTCTGGGCTTTTTCCTTTTCCTTTTTGAGCAGAGTTACACCCTGACCTCTCTGTTCCTCTACTTGCCCCAGTGCCTCTTCTCTCTCCTTTGTCTGCTGCTGTAGCTCCTGCTGCAGCTGATTGATCAGGGCAGCGTGGCTCGTCTCCATGGCTTTTATCTCCTCATCTCTTTGTGCAAGGCCAGTCTGCACCTCCAGCAACTTTCTATCAAGTCAAAGAAAAAGGGAATATATAAAAAAATAAATAATCATTTTAAAAAGGTGGAAAAGTGACAGTTATTTTTAAAGCAGGCTCAAATTGAAGTCGAAGCATGCCTTGAATTCTCCTCCCTGGCTTTTGCGTCAGCCAACTGCCTCTCCTGGTGCTCCTCTAACCCCTCCTTCACTCTGTTGACCTCCTCTTCTTTCTGTTGAACCACTTTCTCCATCTCCTCCACCTGCTGAGTCACTCTCTCCACCTCCTCTTCCAGTTCTTTCCATCTTCCCTCTGCTCCCTGCAGAGCCTCTCTGGCGCTGAAGGGTAAGACAAGCAGCCTGTGACGCTCACGCACTGACTGAATTTTAACCCAAACACGAACACAACTCACATTCCGCGAATACTGACAACTCGAACGCTCACCTTTCCAGCTCTGTGACAATGTCTCCCATCTTGCTCAGTGAGCTTGTGTGTGCCTCTTGGAGTTCTGTCATGGCTGCCAAATGCTCCTCTTTTAAAGTTGCCACATCATTGCTCTTACTAAAAGAAAAAGAAAAAAGACAAGCACACAGTTCTGGTGTTAAAGTAGGCATCTCAAATTTACTGATACACGCATCATCATTAGATTACCATTTAACATCTTTTTTTATTTGACAGACTTCTAATGCTTGTGGAAAGGTGCTTTAAAAGCAATAAACGTTTCCTGAAAGTACTGTAATTCTGAAATACTGTTCCTCCTGTCTAGATTACATCAATACAAAATCTGAAAGTCTCCCGTTGATTGTGAATTGCAACAGGGAAACTGTTTAACAATGCTTTTGGAAGCAGAACAGACACAATTGGCAGATTCATCAAACAGTCGATAGAGGAAAAAAAAAAAAAAGATCTGCAACTACATTGGCAATGAATAAAAGAGTTTACATCATTTTACAAGCAAAAATTATGAACATATTGTGGTTCATAGCTTCTCAAATGTGGCAATTTGCAGCTTTGTTTGTCATGCGTTATAGTAAACTGAATAAACTTTGGCTTCTGGACTGCTAGTCGGATAAAACAAGACATTTGATGGAGTCATCTTGGGCTCTGGCATATCATAGACTAAACAATTAATCCAGAAAATAACAGACAAATGAATTGATTTTTTCTTTTTTGCAGACATAGTTGTAAAGGTGCATCAAAAGAGCGCCTTAGCAGCCAAGTGGTTAAAATGCAAGCCATATAACCGCAACGCCTCAGGACCTTTGTTGAATCATACCCACCTCTCTCTCTCGCTCCCATTTTTTTTTTACACCGTCAAATAAAAAATAAAAAAAAGGTGAAAATGCCAAAAACTAAATAAAAAAAAGAGTGCCATTCTTGTTTCAAATTCTGCACAAGGTGTGTTGACTGACATGCATACTATTGCTTCTGTCTCCACTCTCAAGTGTCTAATAAAAAAATCAAAAACATGTTCCCTTCCAAGTTCCCTGGTTTACCTCAGATTTCTAAGATGAGGTGGTGAGGTGACTTGAAAACTTGAAATTGGCCATAACAGAAATAGACAGTGACCCACTGTGTCAGACCTGTGATGGACTGACAAGCTGTCAATTATTTCTTCTTTAACTTTATGCTCAGAGTACGCAGGGACACACTCCAAGCTCTAAATAGTAACACACAGGCAGTGGCAACAACTCCAAAAAAAGGTGTTGTTTTTGCAAGTGCAGTGAGGAGGATGTCTTTAATGTAAGTATGACTTTCAAACTTTATCTTAACACGTGATCCGTCAACACATCTCATCACTATACTTGCTCACCTCTCCAACAGTGCCCTGGTATCACTCAGCTGTCTCTCCAGCTCGTCGTTTTCCTCTTGCAGCCCCTCGAGGGCCTCCTGACCCCTCTCCGCCACCTCCTGCCTCCTCTGCTCCTGGTCCTCCAAGACAGCGAGCTCCCCCAGTACCTCCTCCATCTCCTCCTTTAGCTGCCTCAGCCGCTCCTCGGACTCCTCCCTCTCCTGCTCCACCAGCACAGACAGGGAGTCCACAAGTGCCTGGAGAAAAAGAGGCAAGAGTCAGTAGTGGCTAGGTGATCCTGCAAAATCGAAAAAAAGGATGTGCCGTGCGAGACAAAAAACATTTGTGTAACCTTTTCTTTCGTCAGCTCCTCAGTAAGTGCAGCATGCTCTTGCTGGAGCTGAGTCTGTCTATTTTGCTCATCTTTTTTAGCTTCCTTTAGCGACATGAGCTCCGTTTTCAACTCCTCCACTCTCCTCATTCCCTCCTCTTGAGTCTTGCCTGAAAAAAACCGAAAATAATAAATAGAATACACAATATTATTATGTCAGTTAAGAGTCAATTTATTTGTAACAGGATCTTGGTGAACGTACTTCTCTCTTCCTCAGAGAACAGACACCTCTGTTCAAGATGCGCCACTCGCTCGTCCAGCTCCTTCTCCGTCCTTCTGAGCACCTCTCTCAGTCTAGCGAGCTCTGCCTCCTGCTGTCGAACCGTTGCTCGAGAGTCCTGAACTTCTTGGTTGGCCGACTTCGTTTGCTCCTCCATGTCACTCGCCGACAGTCGTGAAGACTTTAGCTCCAGCTCTTGGTTCTCCAACCTCTTCTCCACTTCCACTAAAGCATCCTTTGACGCCCGCAGCTCTTGCTGGAATTTCTGTGCCGCCTCCTCTTTTTGCATCAGCACAACTTTGATGGTTTCCAGCTCAGTAGTGCGCTGCTCTAGGTCGGTCTCTAGTAGCCTGTGGAAAAGTAGAAAGTGAGTGTCATGGCATGCAGTTGAGAGCTACCTTGCTTGGGAGGAACCATTGTTGCATTTGCTTACTTTACTTTCTCCACCTGAGAACTAGCAACAGTGATCTCTTGTGCCTTCTCTCTGAGCGTCAAGCGGAGATCCTACAAACACATAAACAAGTCAAGCAACTCACAAAGTATGACGAAAAGATGTCCACTTTTGTAAGAATCGGTCTCATAAAGACGAGTTTATACCTGGATCTGGTCATTGGCTGCGTCCAGGTATCCCTGCACGACTCCGATCTCTGCCCTTAGCTCCCGTATCATAGCTGGAAAAATAACACAGAATTATGGATGGTAGGATAAGAAAGAAAACCCACAAACACATGCAGGATCACCGTTACCTGTAACCTGTGGTGTTCATTTCTACATCAAGGGCCATAATGTGGACATACATACTGTATATCGTAATGTGCACAAGACAGGCTGAGAAATCTAGCAAATAGTCCAGAGATTTTATTTTCGAGCAGTTAGGGGGTAAATGTCTAAATGTGTCTCAAGGAAAAAGCCGGCCATACACACAGAACTCACCATGTAATGTAGCATTCTCATTCTCCAGTTCTTCGTTCTGGGCTTTGGTCACTTGATGAAGGTCCTCTGTAAAAGGTACAAATTCCCAAACAGCCCTGGTTACTTTTCTTTTTCCACTTTTATATTCCTCTATACATATAAGCATGTTTGTTTCACTAGTACCACTATCTGTTTCCTAGAAATCTCACCCAAGTCTTTATTCCTGTCCTTCAGAGCACTCACAGTTGCCCTGGCAGCTTGCAGGTCAGTTTCTAGAGCCTTTACTTGGCCTTCAGTGTTAATCTGCAGGACATTTAACTCCTGAAACACACACACACACACACACACACAAGCATCAGCCTCTAATGCAGCTGAAAAGGATGTGATTAGCTATCAGCTGTGATTAAACCAATGGAGGATTTATAAAAGTAAAGAATAGTGGACATATGTGTACACAAGTCATACCTTGTTTTTAGCATCCAAAGTGTTCCTGGCCTCGATCAACTCCATTGTGAGAGATATGATTCTCTTCTTTGTAGTGTCAGCAGAAACCTAAGAAACATGCACTCGGTCACAGTTTTCATGCAGTACTGATGAGAAATAAAAGATGCTTTGAATCACCTTAGAAATCAAGAAAGGATTAGTTAATGCACTAAATATAACGATCAAAACCCAAGCACACCTTGTTTTTTAGGAACTCGTTGACTTTCTTGAACTCAGCCAGCTGTCTGTCGAGGGTGGCAACATTGGCAGCAAGGCCCGTCTTTTCCCTGACTGCAGCCAGCAGCTTGGCCTCCACCTTCTTCAGCTCCTCTTCCAGAGCCAGCAAGCGACGATCCTGCTCCCCTCGCTGCTGAACCAGGGACCGTATCTGGAAGGAAACAAAGCTAAGGTTATGACTTTGACATCTGCAGTTATAGGAACACTGGCAATGTAAACATTTGTGGATTATCCATGTGTTCAGTTATGACTTAAGGACACAAGCCAGTGATAACAGGAAACAACATTTTTGTGGTAAACCTATAGCACATAGAAGTGTACCTCTTTCTCCAAGAGTTTCTGCTGCTTCCTTTCCATGGTCATGCCATTCTTCTCTTTCTTTACACTTGAACCTTCAACCTAGGTTTTCACAAGGCATCAAGCTGGTTAGTTTTATGACAGGAGCAGTGGCTTAACTAGCAGATCTGTTACTGAGGAGCCATCTAAGTGGCGTAGTTACATGCTGAAATGCAATACAACTTACAAGACCATCAACCGACATGGTCCTACGGACAGGTGACATCAGGGCATTTCTGGAGGGCGATGGAGGTGGAAGAGCAGCTGGAGACACCGATAATGAAATTAAGGAAAACAAAACGTTATGTTTAGATAATGGTATTCCTTGGTACTCTTTTGTTTCTTTGTTGCATTGTGCTCTTCAATTTTACCCACCTGCCTTAACAAGTCTGAATCGATCAGATTTGTCGAAGGAGGCAGCTCCCTTCAGGTCCCCGGGTTTGATCTCATAGGACCCCGGTGCAGGGGCACAACCTTCGGCCAATAGCACAACGTTAGCCTTAGCCAATTCACAGAAGCCCCGTCTTTGTTAGCTTAAACATCTAACGTCAACTTACTTTGTGCTTTGCTTTTACTTTGTAAAATGTATTTCAATTAGCCCAACAGGATACCACACTAGCAGAATGTAACTCGCTAACGTTAAGTTACTTACGCATGTCAGCTAACATAAGCTACTTACCGTTAAATAACTTGAGTGGATAATTAAACGCGCGAGTAGCTACTAGCGTTTGAACGTCACTTACCTACGTTCTCGTTGAACCTTTTCAAGGGAGCTCTTGAAAAAGACATTTTTAATCCACTGTAAGTAACTAATTTTGAATTTCCAAACGTACTGATAAAAGCTGCAGTGCAGCTCTCAGTCACACACAACAGACACTTCACCGCTGAAATTTCAAAATAACGTCATGCGCACGTTTACGTACGTGCGGCCAATAGGCAGCCAGTGCGGGATGACGCTGTGCGTGTACTTACGCCCGCGCGTTTAAATAAGTAGACAACTTAGAAGTGTGTGTGTGTGTGTGTGTGTGTGTAAGATAAGATAAGATAGAACTTTATTCATCCGAGGGAAATTGTTATGCAACAGTTGCAATACACAGTAGGAAACAGTATAACAATTCTAAAATATACAAATAGTGCAATAAACTTTACAAAATATATATCTAACAAGATGTAAACATGAGATGAGCTGAGATGGGGTAAGGTGTGTGTGTGTGTGTGTGAGTGTATAGTTGTATATTTGTAGTGTTTATACTATCCATCCATCAATAATACAGTATAACCGCTTATCATGTGCAGTGGGACTGTAGAATGTCCCAGCTCACAATGGGACATAGTTTCATACCTAACAAAAAAACATGTGTAATATGTTTAGTTATAGAATTGAACTTTTAATTTTTTTTTATTCTCCTCATGTCATTAAACTATTTCCCTGTGTGTGTGTGTGTGTGTGTCAGTCGGTCAACAAACCTAACCAGCTAAATAAATTATTTATGTTAGTGAAAAGGCCTGGAAACACCAGAATAAGCGACTCGACGATTTTCAACTTGCACTTCGAGGTAGAACCCATTGAAAAAACTAAATTGTAGACACAACTTCAGTTTTTCAGTTAAACATTTTTTATTTCATGGAAATACAACATAACTTCAATCCTTTGCAGGACCATTGTTGTACATTTTATATTCTTTTTCTCCACTTTTTTGTACTTCAAAACATGGTCACTTGTACAACAATATCATAAACAAAGCCTCATGTCACAAATGGAGCCATTGATGACAATAAATTACACTTGCCATGCTAAGGTTTTGAGATGATACATTGGTACCTTCATTTTTACTGGATTGACCCTTAAATGAACAATACATTGGAGTTGAATAAATATGATAAAAAGACACTGGAGTTACAAAAGAAAGTTTGTTCATTCAAAACAGAGCAGAAAAAGATCACAGGGCAGTTTGGGGAGAGTTACTTCTTAATTATTCATTTGTTTTCCTTCATATGAAAAAAAAAATAGGGACACATTTTGCATATTTTGATAACACTGCTAAATCTAAAGCAAAAGTCCAACAATAGTAAATACTGACTATGTTAAGGAAACTGCCCTTTAATTATAACTCACATTTTAGTTATCATTTTTTTTCCTTTATGCACAGAGTATTTCATAAGTCTGCAAGATCAACATCATCCATTCACACTCAGAACATGTTAATCTAGTACAGCACTGTCTTTATACAACCTAGGAGGTATTTTTCTAATCTTGTTTCTTTTATTGTTTTTTTTTTTTACTCTTGAAAAAGCAAAACATATTTACCCAGATGATGTGTCTTTTTCAAAATTGTAAATAATATCACTGTATTAATGTACAGAATATAAAAAATCTTTTCAACAGACATAAGAGAGAGAAAAAAAAAAAAAAAAAAAAAAAACAGTTGATGAGGTTTCCAGCCAGTAGTAGAGAGGCAAGTATACCAAGGATGTGTAAATTAAAAATATTAATAATTAAAAACAAGAACAATTACAACACTCAACACTTCACTTAGTTTAACAGTGAAATTTACAGTGGAACTCGTACCGAATAAAAATGTGTCAGGAAGAAGCAAGAAAACAAGATGAGGCGGGGTCGGTGAGATAAATAAAAGCAAAAAATCGAAAATGCGATGTACCTTCATTCCTTTGAAAGCAAGCAGGTGAAGAAGTATTTTGAATGCGTCATGATAGACACTGTGCACCATGAACAAGGGCAGACCAGATTATTATACAAATGAGTGAAGAGTTTGATCACGATAAAACAGGTTTGGGCCATAATAGAGGACACATAATGTTTAGCACAGGTTTCCTGGTGCCTGTGCTACTACGGTTAGTAGCTGTAATAGCACTTAAGAGCACCATGTTAAAATATCTTTATATAACTTAGAAAATTAGTTATTATGTTGCATTATTTAGTCTTTTTATTTAAACCTTGTTCGATTTACTTTTGTCTCCGCTCTTGATTGCCAATTCTGAAAAAGGCATTTAGGAGTCCCAACAGCTGGGACTTCAAACAAGTGGCTTCAGATTATAGGATAGAGATACTCTTTTGGCATTTGTGTCCAATCCACAGGTGTGCAGCGGAAGGAATAAGAGAAGGCATGCATGAGTCTGAGTGAAAGCCACCCAGATAGTCAAATAAAATAAAAAAAGATAAGGTGTGAATATACACTTCCGCCTCTGGCCTGGTCCACTTCTAGGGGCTTTACGCTTCAAGAATTCAAAAGACAGCCGCGCTTTATATAGAGGAACAGTTTTGAGAGGATTCTCCTTTGGATTCTTAAAGCCAGTGTGGAGCCATCGTGGTAATCTATACCTCTACGAGACCAGGAAGAGGCAGAAATTAGTATCGCAGCTATGTGTGTTTTAAGTGTGTGTGTGTGCACTATGCGTGAAGGGTGTATTTCAACAGGTGGTAGCCAGGGATTGGTGTATAGGCGGCTGGAAACAGCGAACGTGCTCCACAGTGGAACTGTCCGTCTCCACTGCCTTCATGTACTTGTTGAGGATGGCAAAGATCTCATTGTTGAGGATCTGGTACTTCCTAATGCGGTCGGCCATCTTCTTCAGGGGCTGTGAAGGAAAACAATAGAAAAAGGAATAAGTCAGACGATATCGCAAGGTGCGTTTATGCGTGAGTACATGTAGTGGATAAAAGTACACCCACCACATTTTTGATGATCTCGTCCTTGCCGTCCTGTCTTTGGACTTTGAGCAAGTGGTAGCAGAAGTCAAAGAGGTCAAAACGACGCTGCTGTCCCAACAGCACGATGATGGCACAGCCGGCCCAGTTGAGCCCATCCCCGAAGCACTGCCTAGAAGGAAAGGCAGGTGTGACACGCGAGTTATGTCTCCATTAAAGTGAGGCACTAGAGTGCAGAGTATTTGTTTTCCATATTTACAAAACAGCGTGTAAAAAGAGTGTTGAGTGACATGATCATGTTTTCAGACGTGGCTGAAAACCCCCCCCCAAAAAAGTACTACACATCTGCAAACACAAACCAGTCAGGTGCCACTTACTCCGCGGTGAACTCGTGTGTGCCCACGGGGATGCAGTAGACAAACTGCATGGCACTCCACAGGCGGTGGAACTCCATACACTCGTCCACATGCATCACACCATTGGTGGGCGGAGGCCCGCGCCACACCCCGTCCTGCAGGAAGCTGCGGATGCGCGTCAAGATGACCTCGAACATGGAAAGGCCGCAGCACAGACGCTCTTTGGTCAGCAGGTCCCCCTCACGGGCAATGGCAATTTGCTGGTAAAAAGAACAGCCATGATACATTTTTAATAAAACATTAAGCTATATTAAAAACACATTAGCAGGTCCTCATCCGTCAGCCTTTTTTTTAAAAACAGAGTGATGTTGAACTCACTTGTGGGGTTCCCAACCTCTCAATTAGAGGCACAAGGTGGAGAGGGGCGTACTTCGCCTCAAGCCTCTTCATCCTCACCTCCAGACGCTCTCCCTCTATATAACACACAAACATAAGGAGGGACATGAACATACTGTACAAAATGACACATAAATCAAAAGGGCTGTTAACGGTACGACGAGTATTTAGATTTAGATTTTTTTTTTTTTTTTTACCCGTCTGCCTTGCATTTAGTGCCTCTAACCCTTTTTGTATACCTTTGATGTAAACTCTGGGAAGAATGTTTTGGAAGGGGGCGGCATGAAGCAGGTCACACACTTCCTCCTGGGACTAAGATTCAAGCACAACACAATAAAAAAAGAGGTCATTTCAATTCAAAGGACATCACCCACTTTGCTTTATGGACACCCTTACGGAGCATGCTGGTAGCCATGAGGATGATGTTGATTTTAAAAGAACCCACCCCTCTATACTCCCAGCTGACCTAATTTAGTCTCAAAATGTGACAGCTAAGAGCGATAGCTTTTAAAAGCACATTTTAAATGCATACAGTTACAAGAAATCTGCCATGAGCTCCATGCTGTGAAAGTATTCTGATGGACGACTCGACACTCTCTTCAGTGATATGCAAAGAAGGAGATAAGATTAATGAATGAGCGTGTCCGTGTTGATCATGAAGCTACGTTTTTGACAAGCAAATTATTGGCAGGATTATACATTTGTCACACTCTAAATACAACATCCCATATAATCTGGTTGAGCAGCAAGAGGTCAAGTTTACATCCATCTTAAAGCTGAGGTAGGCAGTTTATTATTGGCATCATTGGGCAAACATATATTCCATAATAACCTTTCAGCATGTTGTAATTCAAGTGGTACCCCAGGGTAGGCAGTTTTTCTGAAAAGGTCAGCGAGCTGCAGCCGTGAAGCCTTTGGCTTCGGTTAGCAGAAGGCTAAGCTAAGCTTCTCTGAAATGCTATGCCAATGTTGTCAGGCTCTCTTTTTGATAAGTCTGCTTTTTTTGGGTTGCTTTTTAGTGTAGGCCATTGTTGCCAATGCTGGAATAGTAGGATATTTCGCCGTAGAATCAGGCTTTCACCCTCTGAGACGGGCATGCGCATCTGCATTAGTGGAACAGCCACTAGGAACGCCTCTCTCTCTGAAATGACCTGTGATTAGCCAAAGTGTCCAGTCACGAGCTAGATATTCTAAAGCCTGAAAACAGAGCTAAGAAGAGGCGCAGAAGTCTCATCTCTCTCAGACCGCTCGCTTATTTATGCTGAAAAGGTACAATTTGCTGCAGTTTTGCCCAAAGATGTAAAACATTTGAATTAACTTTAATAAAACTCTAACCCTTCTGGGTGAAATGTCAGTGTGTTAGTAGTATTCTAGCTATGTGAGGTCATTCTTATTCATCTAGGTGGTTGTCACGGGAATCGTTAGTCAAGGCAACAAGCTATAAATCAAACTAATTGCAGAGAGACAGCATCTTGAAACCATCTTGAAACTAAAAGGGTGATGAATGAGGAAAGAGCCATGCAATGATAAAAAAAAAAAAAAGAAAAAAAAGCAACACACACACACACACACACAGACACACACACACACACACACACACACACACACACACAGGTCAGTGCAGACAGACAGAAATGGTAGAAAGAGAGACAGCTGAGCAGTGTTATGTACAGGCATCACCCGAACCAGAAGACAGTATGGAGGAAGGAGTGCAGAGTTAAGCACAAGACTGTACCAACAACCAACCAGAAATGTACCATCGCCTCTTCCATGGAAGACGAGGACATAACGATTCTTTATTACAGTAGCCAAATTTTTTTTTTTGTTTTTTTTTAATAATTAAATTGTCAAATTTCACACTTCAAATACTTGATTTAGGTTTTTGTGTGAATAGCAATATTTTCACTTGATTCCGAATGAAATAAAAAGACAGTAAAATCATCTCAGTCCCGTTGCTTCCATGGCTGATTGGAGGTGAAACCGTGTGTGCCAAACTAACATGGTAGAAAGGAAAAAAAAAAAAGAAGAAACAGAATCACAGCAGCCCAAACCAACAAGAGAGAAAAAGAGAAAAAGTCATTCCGTGTCTGTGTTATTTTGGTACCAAAGAGAAAACCTAAATCCTTACCACCTGTGGTAGTTGCCAGCGTGTAATGAAAAATAGAATTGTATTTCAGATATAAAAAAAAACACACATCAAAGATCAAACATACTTGGGGACTGGGGACCTGAACGTTTCTGTCCGTCATATTAGATTTAGGATGCGAATCGACATTGGAAATTGGGCAGAAACCTTCAGGCAGCCAGGTTATTGGTCACCCACACAAAAAAACATGGCATTCAAGAAAGCTACACATTAGCAGACCCTGAGGGATTTAACAGTGGAAAAATAGGTAAAGCAGTAGAATAAGGGGAGACAAGTAATATGGCAAGAAAGTACAGAAATAAATCAACATTTCAAAACAACAAAGAAAGAAGAGGAAAATAGGGTCAGGGGTATAATACAGTAACGTAACAGTTTGAAGGGGAATTGAAACTAAAAGGAAATGCCTTACCAGAGCTTGCTCGATGAGCAGGCAGAAGAGGATGGCATTTCCCACCTCCCTTAAACTCTGGAAGACATCCGTCTTCAGCTCAGCATACTCAATGATATCCTTGAGCTGATGGTGGAAGAACTCCAAGATACCTGGAATGGTAGAAATGGAAGAAAAAAAAAAAAACATACAGCCATGATACCTCGTTAAAAAAAATGAATTAAAAAAAAAAAAAATCCACCTTTTGTTCAAAACACAATCCGTTATTGAACCAGCGCTTTATTCCTACAGTGAAAACGTACAGCCAAGCAGTGAGCGGCTGCTAATATCTCATCGAGCCACTGATAATATAGCGCTACCGGGTTGAATCGAGGTGATGTCTGACAGGTGCTCGGCTGCCCTGACCCACATTTGGTCCGAGCATCAGGCCCTCACAGCAGAGGACGGAAGGATCATTAACTGCTGACGATAAGATCACAGGAAGTAAGCCAGGTATAAACGCAGGGCACAGAACATCAGTAATCTACAGATTACTAAACCTTCCTCATCGGGATATCCCATCTGACTGGCCTCTAATCTGTACACACAGCCAAGGCCAAAATGCAACGTCAGTAGAGCTGCAAAGTATGTAGGTAGAAAAGTAAAGCGCCTCTAACGCTTTAACCCCTTATGCATCTCTAGGGAAATGTTTCGTTTTTTTCCATTATTCAATCCCTTTGTGTCAATGCGTATTGCATAACTAAAAGATCAAACTCGGCTCCTATAATAAGTCTAGAAAAAAACGGGTTGCCAAAATACAGGCAGTCAGACCCTTAAGGACAAACATGTCCCCATTGAAACACATTTACAAACACAATTTCTGAACCCACTGCCATTACAGTTTAAAATCATGCATTATATTAGATCAGGCTTTCAATCTAGAGCTCTGGTTTCAAAATTGTAGTTTTAAATAGTTTTCACCAGATTGAGCCATTTTCTCATTACCCTATGGGGCAAATACATGCCATTTTCCTGCTTTCCACTCAGGTTACTGCTGCTGTATTATGGAGCACTGCAGTGCATCAAAATCAATGTTGTTGCTAATCATTGACACATCACAGGCTGTGAAAACATTTATATAAAAAAAAAAAAACTCTCCACAGCATTTAGTGAACAGAAAAAATATGCCACTTTGCATTTAGTGTGCAAAGTGGCATCTTGTTAAGAAACTGGCATATATTCATATGTATTATCATATTCAGGCCTGAAGTTGGTCAAAAGATTTAACTCAGTGAAAGTGGGAAATAATATTAATGTATCATTTTAGGGCAGTTTTTTGACGCAGACATTTTTATCAGACATCAGAGCAACCTTTTAAAAAAAAGAGATGCACACGGGTTAACCGGTACACTTTTGTATGCCTGATCTACATTTTAAAGTATTTCTGTCCAATACTGTAATTCTGTATTGCACGTTGGCAAAGAGATCCCTTATAACTCTTTGTGTATTAGTTTATTTATACCATATTACACCACCTATCCCAAACTTGATTACCCTTGCAGAAGAGTTGCTACTTTTTCCCCACTGTGTCCCCAATCGGCTCATTTACAGCCCTCCGAACTGCTAGCTGTTGGATTCTTGTTGATGTAGCGGCTTGTATGTTGCATTTAAAGGAGGTAGCACGTGCATAAAAACACTAAAGAGGTTAGAAAGAAGGAGGACAGAGCAAAAACAATTGCCCATTAATATTAATGTGACTCAAGTAGGGTTTTCAGACACATTTGCAAATGTGTTTCTGTCTTCATGACGTCCACCACTCTTCTACGCAACTCAATGTAATAGATTCTACAGATATAAACCCCCCCCCACAATGCACTCTATTCGCCCTAACAGTGGGGCCTGTAAGCTCACCTGGGGAGCCATACTCATGGCGCGGCAGGCGGCAGATCTTGGGCATGACTTCGATCAGAGTTTTAACGTACTGCAGGATGGTGCCCTGTAACTGCGAAGTGACACGGAAGATAGATGGAACACAGCAGGCAAATGGAAGAGAGGGCACGAAGGAGAAGAAATCACAGTAAGAATCCAGCACGCTGAGGAAGGAAACATGCTTTTAGGGATGCTATGGAGAATGAAGACGAATACCAGGCTCTTGACAATCTTAAGCAGCTCCTCCATCACGACGGCAATGCCTTGGTATCCAAGGAGACGGCAGATGGTCTTGAAGTGGGGCGGGCCAACAAAGTTTCTGTAGGAGCTGTATATGTGGGAGTAGGCAATGTTCAGAGGCTGAGAAGAGGGGAGGAAGCAGAGGAACAGACGCTGTGTTAATCTGGATCAGTAGGAAGACGGGTTTCCTTTAACACATATTGGCACAAGAATTTAGGAAAATCTTTACTGGGACATCAAAATCAAGTCCATCAGTGGCACCATACCTTGGACCCATACAGGTAGTAAGGCTGCACGTTGGCTGGCTTGTCTCTTTGAGGCTCCTGGGTGAAGGGAATGGCTGTGCGTACAAAGCTGATGAGAGAAAAACAATGTTTATAACTTAAAAAGAAAAAAAAGACGAAATGAATGTATCTCTGCAAACATGCAGTGACAAACTGACCGGTTTGTGGATCCGTTGTAGCAGTAGTTGGGGAGGAAGTCGAAGTTGAGCTCCCAGAAGACGTGGAGCGTGATTCGCCCGTATGGAGCGGAGACGTTGTGGTTGGCCTCGCGGAACATGGCGTCGAAGCTGTCCAGGGTCAAATGCTTGCACAGGAGCCGGTGGGTTAGTCTGTTGATCTCCAGCAGCCACTCCAACTCCTGTCCAGGAGCAACACAGGAGCGATACAGGAGCACACAGTTTGATGAGCACATATGCAGGTTGGGAGGGTTATTAGAAATATGTCCTGATACAATTCCTCATTATCTGTTTGAAAATGTGGTCAGTAACCTAATCCAAGTAGCACAATATTAAAAGTACTGTAACTTGATTACTTTACGTTAATTTTGGATGAAAAAGAGAGAAGAAATATGAATAAGAGGACTTGTTTTTTTAAAACTTAATACACACACACTTGTGTTTTCTGTGTATGCAGACAATGTTTGTATCCTAAATGCACTGATGTTTTCTTTTTTTTCAGGCTGCAGTGTTATTTTAGGCAGTGTTGATGTGTGGGAATGCACTGCACGGTTTTCAACACCAGGTAGTGCCTGTGAGTGAGTCGCAGCATAAAAAGCAGAAGTTGGAGATGAAGAACTATTCATCCTCCATCGTCGTTGTTACCTGCCGTAGCAAGAAGATAAGAGTTTTACCGGCAGCAGAGAGAGCACGTGGGAATGTATGCTGGTCTGCCTGCGTCTGTCTCTGGCTCTGAGCATTTAAATGTAAAATTAGATGAAGAGTCCTCAGGTGATGACAGCATTTTTCACAGCTGGAAGGCATAACCTGCACCGCACCATGTTGTTCCACGGTACAAAATAATGATGACATTTCCACCTAGTGAAATCTTGGAGGCCATTCGCGCGAGCCTCGTGTCGCGAGGTGATATTTTTAAAAACTGAAACCTGCTAACATTTCCCATTTTTACCAAATGCATCAGTAATCTGTATATGTCTTCTTTTTTTTTAATTTATTTTAATTTTTTTAACTGTAACAGAATACAGCTCCCTCAAGCCTGGATACATGTTAGCTTTGGAGTGCGTGATCTTACCACTATGGAAGTGAGGTCCTCGCTCTCAAAGCGGCTGATGGCGTGGTCCAGGGACTTGTACATCGCTGCCGAGATCCTCTGGGTGATCAGACGGTTCAGGTCAATCGAGCGACCTAGCAGCTGCGAGGCACGGGAGGAATGGTTGAGAAATGCAGTGCAACACGCAAATAAAGTGCAAACAGGTGTTCCCAGATCAGCCACAGAGGGCTGCTTTCTTGTCTCCAGTACCTGCACGTGTCTCTGTTTGAGCAGCGTCTCGTAGCGGTTTGATGGAGGGTACGGGATGATCACGCCATAGTTTTTACACTCTGCTCTGAAGCGCTTGTCTAGGAGGACGCTGTGAAACACATGCGGTTTAGTCGATGAAGATTGCGGAGAAAATGCCGGCCAATAACCACAAACATGTACAGAGGAAGTCACGTCTCCTACCTTCCAGCCATTGCTTTGTAGTAGGCAAATATCTGATCCGCTAACTTGTAGACAAACTGGTCAAAGCAGAGGTTTACCTGAGAGCAAAGAAACACTGTCAAGGAGCCGTTTTTAAAGAGCAGCGTTGGGGTAAAGATCGCTAAGCTGGACAGCGATGGACATAAGAGCTTACCTCGGCTTCGATTTCGTCATAAAGGAACTGCTTCTTGAACTTGGTGAGAGCGTAGTAGCCGCTGTCGTTGTACAAGTCTAGGGGATACAGCACATATCTGGAGGAGGCAGAATGGTGGTTATAATACGGTCGGTTTTTCTCAAGGTACAAACACAGCGGGAAGTTTGCCGCTGGAAGTTCTGCCTTACTCCATCATGGAGGGCTCCTTGGTCTCCAGGATGTGGTCGGTGAGGATCCAGGGCATGGACATCTCAATGGGGAACTGGATTCTGCGACCCATGGTCAGCTCCAGGAAGAACTCTCTGAACCAGAGCTGGGACAGGTCGCAGCACTGCTGCAGGGCCTCTGCACGAAGGAATGACAGCAGGGAGAAGAAAGAAGGAAGGAATTAAGATCTCCAGGTATTGCAACTCATTTGAAATCATCAGGGCATTGCTACAAGAGCTGCCTCAATATGACCCGTCCTCATGGCCTTGCTTTTTAAGACTCCAGTTTAGTTCGTTCGCACTCCATGCTGCAAGTCTCTACTCACCGCTGAAGTTGAGCAGATGTGTGAAGAAGAAGGAGTGTTTGTGGAAGTCTTCTATGGCCACCACGATGGGTCCATCCAGGCTGCTGCGGAGAGTCTTCTTAGACCCGCTCTTATCTGCTATCAATGATTCCAGCATGGTGCGCACCATGTACAGCTGCGGAGGGAAGACGAAAGGCAAAAAAAATTAAAAAAATTTAAAAAAGAGAAGATACTGTAAATACATTACTCACAGCAAGTTTAAGGGGGCAAATTAAATCAAGCATTATTAATCATTTCCCACCACATTATTAAATATGAATGTCATTTCCTAGGTATGAAATCATTATACATTGAGCACTATTTTAGGATGATATTGAAAGAAAAATAAATGAGTTTTAACCTTCAGAATAAAAGCCTTAAAAAGGTTCAAATATACCCCAAATACTAAAAACAAAAGTATTTTTATTATTCCAGTACACCAGTTCAGACCATTGTAGAGACGGGAATGTTTTCAGTGAAATATTTTGTCAATAGTCAGAACCAACAGCATTCTGTTCTTCTTCTTCTTTCCCCCAGCATGGCACGTCCTACCTGTGTGCTGGAGGGTCCTACAGCCCTGCGGGGCACTTTGATGTCAAATCCACCTTTCGGGTCCTTCTCCCCCCTCAAGCAGGGGTCATTTGGAGGTTCCCTCGCCCCATCCCAGTCACAGACAGTCTTTCGGATGGCCTGAAGAACACTACGGACAAAAGAAAAAGCAGGATTATAGAAGTGCTTTGGCTCTTTAAGAGTCCGACAAAGAGCCATGAGATTCAGTTTAAAGCAGGTGGGATCACATCGTTGTACCTGATGAGCACGTTCTTCTTCTTGCGTACAGCCTGGCGCAGAGGCTCTCTGAGGGTCATCTGGGCAAAGTCCTGCAGCGCTGCGTAGATGGTATTCCTGATGGCCTGGTTAAACACCGACTCCATCCGGCCCATCAGAACCTACACGGATCATTGCACAGCGCCATGATCATCGTCGTCATGTTGGTCAAAAGGCCTACTGACCATCAACTCAATATTAAAAAAGGAACAATTTGACATTCGGAGAATTACACTTGTTGTCTTACTTGCAGGGAGGTAGATGAGAAGATGGACACCACTCTAATATCTGTCCATCAAAGATGCCCTTACAGAAATGTTTTAAGGAATAAAAGCATCTTAGCACTGATTAATGATTTGTGTCCGATATGGTTTTTCCACAAAAAAAAAAAAAAAAAAAAAAAAAGAAGGTCCAATTACCTCGTTAAAAATGCTTACACAAACATACCTATATTACATTGACTCTTCCAAAATCTGTAGCTTTATATTCAACAGACAGATATGAGAGCGGTATTGATATTCTCCTCTAGCTCTCAGCTAGAAAGTAAATTGTGTATTAGTGTAGTGTATTTCCCAAAAATGTCGAACTATTCCTTTAAGGTTAACAATGGATGACATGTTTGGTGGATAGCTTCTCATGTTTGATACAATTTTCCGACTAAATAAGCTGCATTTCCAGTCATATATGTACAGACAAATAATTATTATTATTTTTTAAATGTCCTTTGACCATTAGCTTTGGCAGCGTCAATAAAAGAGCTACTCAGGGTCGCCCGTGTTTTACCTGCAGCCCTTTGATCATGGCAATGACCTCCACCAGGGCAAATTTCTCTTCGCTGGTGTAGTTGTATCGCGTGGCTCGTTCGTACTCCTCCGCTGTGCCTGGACAGTCCTTGTTACAGAATTTATCCGTGGGATGGACCAGCTTCCACGAGTACTGGAAGAGACAAGGAGAGCTATAAATAAATCAAAGCTCCAACGATCAATGGCAGAATGACTAACTTTTCATACCTAATCCCACGCATACCGACTGCTGCACCAGCGTTTTCCACAAACACCCACGCACAACACACAAGTCAATCCCTCCCTCTTTACTTACAACTTCCATGACGTGCGTGCTCCACTTGGACAGCAGCTGCAGACCCCTCAGAGCGAGGTCGAACAGCTCTCTGTACTCCTCGTCCGACTTCTGGCTGTCCAGGCCCGAGCCCGTCACCACTTCGCTGTTGCTGTAGCGCGCCAGCTCCGAGATGAAGCGGATGTGGTCCTCCCTGATCTGCACCATCTGCTCGCACAGGTTGTACTGTGGCGAGATGCTGCTCTGGGTGCACGTCCACCTGGGCACAAAATAGGGAGAAGATGGGGGCGGGGGTGGGGGAGCAGATGGTGCGGTGGCGGTCAACAATTGCTGGTTTTGTGCTCGAGAGCATTTCTGCACACTAGATGGCTAGACACGTCGCCCTTACTTGGACTTGTTTTCTTCGTAGTGGGCACTTGTCTCAATGTAGCGCGACAACTCTATCTGCATGTCTCCAAAGAGAGGCACCACTTGAAGCTGAAAAACAGGAGGAGAACATGCCTCACATTCGTCTCACGCAACACAAAGAGACGCAGGGAAAAAGCAAAAAGCCTTACTTTGAAGAACTTGTCGATCTTGCTCAGGTTGATCCTCTTTTTGGCGTCGAGTTTATAGATATTACTCACGTTCCCATCCATCAGGTACAGACCGAAGCCCATCACCTGGCACACAGAGAGAGGCGGTTTGTTTTTACACCAGCGAAAAAGGACATTTAGCCAGTTCAAGATCACACTGTTGACTGTTTGGCGGTAGGAAAAGATGTGAGTACCTTAAGCAGCATGTGTTTCTCACTGGGGGTCAAATACATCTTGTTCTCATAATAGTCGACACAGATGTTGACAATGTCTGCCAACAGCTCCTCGTAGCCGGGAATCACCTCCAACTGTTGGTGCAGGCACTACACACAGAGATGGAACAACACCTTCACATAAATTCATTTACAGACGAAAAAAAGGGAGAAATGACTCATTTTACCCTGCAAATAGACATGTATAGAGATAAAGAATAACACTGACAATCAGTCAGTCAGTTTGTAGAGAAAAAATTGCAATGTTGGAATTTTTTTTTTAATGCAATGAAATGTTTTAATTCAGATAAAATTATGTTTTAAAAAAAAAGGTTGCTGTTTTTTTTTTTTTTTTTTTAAAGCAGCCTTGTAGAAAGGTAGGTAATTCAAAAAGCAAATCTTCCAGCCACCATGTCCTTACATAGTTACACATTTTTACACCGCACGCTGAAAAGACTAGAGTCTAAACACCAACCTGAGTGATCCTGTTGTGGTTGGCTAAAAACATCGAGAGGTTCTGGGACTCCTGGATGGACTGGGGGTCGGCCATCTTCCTCAAGAATTGAGCTGCCCTGAAGGCGGAGGAGAAGGGAAGTGTTAACTCCAACTAAACTATTCTACATTAGCAGTCTTTCATTCAGGGTTCACTACCTTTTGTAGGCAGAGTGATCGTTCTTAACGCTGCACTTCATGTTCTTCAGTTCGTCCAGCACTGCAAACATGTTGATAAATTTGCCCAGAGTGAGCAGGTAGGCCTCAGACACAAAGTCCTTCCTCCTCTCAGCGTGACACAGACGCTTCACTTCGCTACAGAAACGCTCGATGGCTTTCCGCTGAAAATAACAAAGAAAAGGCAGGATGCACGCGATCGTTAGAATAAATGACAAAAAAAACCACAATTTTTCGGTGTGCAGAAGGACACCAAACGTGCAAACTCTGCATGTCATTTTCAGAGCCCAATTGTAGTTCAATGATAAAGTAAGATAAAAATGTCTTACCTGGAAGTACATGAACTTCATGAGCTTGGTCACTTCAGGTTCTAGCACCTCCACCGTTTTCTCATAGATCTCCACTCTGTTGGGCTGCTCATTGCATTTCACCTGGCAAACACAAGAGGGAGCCATCATACAGCTTCGTTCTGCAGCAGCACAGTGAGTTTAGTTCAGTTTAGTTCCACTGCTTCATGCAGCATTAGAGATTGTTTGCAGGTAAACACGATTCAAAAACTGACTTTTGTTTTTGATAAGGTTAGCTATTTTCATGCATGTACAAGCTGCAAACGTCCAATTTAGGGAAATTATATTTGTGCAATAATTAAGTCGTCCAGGCAACCAAGAGTGATCTCGCATAACTGAATACTTCACCCACAAAATGACCATTTGTACAACAATTACCCGAATTACCTTGAATTCTAAAATCATCATCTAGACTTTTTTCCTTTAAAAAAAAATGTTTTTTGGTAAGAGAACGGCCACATTTTGTGTTCAGCAACCTCTGCCAGTTACACGGTTTCATAGGTCTGCGTCTGTGTTGTCAGGGAGCCAAGGGATGAAGAACTTCTGGTTGCCAGTTGGCGAACACATTGTGACAACTTCAGCAGGGATTCAAGTCAAAGACAATTTCTCGGTCTCAGTCTGCTGAGCTAGCTCCGAGCACGAAGGAAGGGAAAATTCGACAGGGATGCAATAACAAGTAAGAGATAAGTTATCTTATTAAGAAGAAGAAGAAGTGTGTGTGTGTGTGTGTGTGTGTGTGTGTGTGTGTGTGCTACCTGGGGAATGGCTCTGGAGCAGCTTCTCCAAGTGTAAAGCATCACAGCATACTCATGTCCCTCCTCCAGCATTTCATTCTGCACAAATGGACAAAATAAAACGAAGACATCATTCACCCTCAACATAGGATGGCCTGACCTGAAGCAAAAAAAACCTACAAAAAAAATAAATAAATAAATAAATTCGGCACCTGTATTCCCGTTTACAATTATTTACATAATGTGTCATCAATGCGTATGGGAACTGTCAAAAAAGGGAGCGGTGGAAAACATTGGGCGCACCTAAATTCTGTGCTGCCGCATCTAAACAATGTAAAACGTCAGTACATACATACATTACATCCATTGTATATCTTACTCGTTTAAGATGTGTATGTTATGAATGGACATTTTGCTAAATATTTCCAATGTCTCCGACCAGTCAGACATTCCAGGATGAATGGGGCTTGATAAATATTTTATCTGGGGACAATTTCTTCCTTTCAGATGTAGGCGAGACAGAGTTCTCAATCACTCGCTGGCGAAAGAGAGGAGTGTCCTCAAATAGACCGGCTTCAACTTCAATGGGAATTCCTGATTAAATAAGGTTAAATAAAGCGCTACTTCCCCTCTTTGCCAGTCAAATCACACTCTCCACTCATTCACCATCAGGGGAAAGAGGTTTAGTGGTCCATTGCCTGCCTGATTGTGTGAGGGAAGTGTGTGTGTGTCTATACGAGTGCGAGTGTGCATGTGTGTGTCCTGCCACAGGCCTAGCCAAATCCTAACAAAGAGCCAAATGATAATCAATTCACAAACAAACAGGGCTCTCTTTAAGGGAGTGAGGCTGCTTCCCAGTTGGCTTTGTGTTCACTGAAAGGGGAACAGCAACTATGCAAGATAGACAACAAAAATGTATTCAACCACATCAGATGTAAAAAACCAATACGATGGCACGCCATGGCATGTGTTGTTTTTTTAAACTGGTGCACATTTCTCACCATGCTGGAGTGGACTGTAGCTTGCTCTATATAACGGGCGATGCCGGTCACAAATGCGTTCCTGTCTTCAAAGTTGGTGTCAAAATTAGCCTGCAGAAGGAGGGAGAAAAGTGTGAAAGGGGTATATTGAAAATGTCTGAAAAACTGGGCATGACAGTGGGTGGCGGTGACGGCGTGCGCCAGCGGGTACCTGGTACATGATAGAGGAGGGCGGGGGTTCGATGCATGGCTGCTGGTCCGGGAGGGGCAGCTCCTCCAGCAGGTCCACATTGGACAGGGCATCCTCCAGGGTCACGTGGGTCGTCATGGTAACAACAAGGCGTCACTCACACAACACCCCAGTCTGAGAGACACAGAGAAAGAGAGAGCGAGGATATGAGATACGGCTGCACAACCGGGGGTCCTTGTCCCACAGGGGATTACTCTGAAGGTGCTCGGGGGGCACGCGGAGAAATTGTGTTGCAGATTTGATCAAATAGAGAATACGATTTGGTTAAATAAATATATCTACATGTTGAGTCAGAACAGCTGAACACCATGTGTGCAGACTAAGAATGCATGAAAAATAGTAACACTAATAATAGTTAGTTAAAAGTAATGGATAAACGGATAAAATAGTTAGCTAAAGGTAATGGAACAATGACTAAATTAGCAAACAGTAATGGGTAAACTGTTAAAACATATAGCTAGCGGTATAGGATAAACAATAAAATAAATAGTTAAAGTAATTGAATAACTGGTTTAAAAACGTCTAATTTCTTCCATTCAAAGTGGCAGGAAAAGAAGTGGCGAGAAGTTGCAGAAGTAATAGTTCAAATGAATGAGAAAAGTGAAATATCAGGATTTACATACATGCTATATGTCAGATGATGCTTTTCGTGTCTAGACTCCACTTCCTCTTATAAAACACAGTTTTGACTATGCCGTGCAGTACGTGCGTATTCACCGTGCACCTGCATCCTCTCCCATTTTACTATACATCAAAACACTCAGCAGAGAGAAAGGGGCCCCATACTGTTTCCGTTTTACCTTTTCATTTGACTAGAGGCATATTTGAAGCGTGTAATTCTTGAAATGGCAAAATCTAGAAATCTCATTGATTTTAAGAGAGGCGTAGAACGGTCTGCCCTCCTGCTAAGGCAGTGGACCCATGTGCGTTGCACGGAAAATTAAGACGAGCTGATATTTTGCACTATTAATTAAAAAAAAATTAATATGGGGTAATACAGAATGTACGCGCACCCCGTGCATATTCCACAGAGACTATAATGATTGTTCTCCATCTGATCCGTCCTAAATGGCGAGACCCACTTGAAACAGTACAGCCATTGCAGTGCCCTCTTCTTCGTTATAATTCACCAGTCCAGCCAAGGCAGTGTGCAAAAGCAGTGCGTATGCGCCCACCCGTTTATCATGTGCCTCTCAGAAATGTGTGTTTTACGTCTGACCTGGCAGACAGGGCTGACGGGGCCGATAATCAGCTTAATATTCACAGCTAGCGAGAGCACAACTAGAGCAAAGAAGGCCAGGGACCAAACAGCAAAGAGAAAAGAGGCAGATAAACCAAACGTGGCTGTGTGGAATTGTTCATCTAAAATATTCAATACGGATAAAGTCAAACTGTTGTTTTATTTGTCCTGGAAGTCAGCCACAGTCGGAGAGGATCAAGTGAAAAGATAGATGAACCTACCTACTTCCAAACCCAGTAATACCTCAAAGCACAATCTCATGTCAAACAATGACAAGTGTGAGAAGTACGTTACACATGTTGACCACTATCACAACTACAGTCTGCATTGAACAGAGAGACATGTCGATCATGTGCAACACTAATACTGTACGATCACAAAGGGCTTCGAAAAGGAGGCGGGTGGAGTTTCCTGTTGCGTTAAACTGTCATAGTTAACATACACAGAGGTTTATGTTTGCACGAGATAAACCACAGATTTTAAAGGGCCAAAATTCAGACGGCTGAGTCATCAATAGTTCACTGAGCGACACTTCCCTGTTCTGGCAGACACATAGGGATGGTAATAAGGTAAATTAATCAAGAGGGAGATTAACTGGATTCGTATGTCCAATCAACGCATCATCTCCTAATCTCCCATTATGTGCATCAGTTCTCGAATTCTATTATTTAGAATAACACGTGCATATATTGCATTTACATGGCTTCCATCGTAGCAAGCCGACGCCGACACGCTCAGTTTGAGTCACTGGCAGAAACATTTTTATTTCTGACGGAGTAGTCAAAATAACAATGAAGACGTGACTCATTTTGATACAACGCAAGTATGAAAATCAAATAAATCTGCAACCTTGTATTGTTTAAGTAAGAAGCCTGTTGTTTCCTGTATTCTTTCCACTGCTGTGACTTTACAACCTAGTTTCACACACTCTCTTATTTCGGGTTATTTTTAACTGTTCAGTTTATAGAAAATGAAACATGCAGCTTGCTACGAGGGGTTCTGTCAGGCAGACAAACGTGCTCAGTGCTACTAAACTCCCATCTGTGCTTGGGAATACAGACGGGGACTGAAGCCCGTTGGCTGAGTAAACTTTCCCACCCTGTACCCGACTCTGTTCAACAGTTGGTGTGTGTGTGTGTGTGTGTGTGTGTGTGTGTGTGTGTGTGTGTGTGTGTGTGTGTGTGTGTGTGTGTGTGTGTGTGTGTGTGCATCTTTACAAAGCAAAAGGGCCCCTTCATTCCCTTCTAGACACTTAGGAACCTAGCTGTAGGCCTGTGTTTCCCCCCTGCAACGAGCAAGAGAGACCACATAATCTCATACAGTAGTTGGACTTGAACATCAATAATATGCATAGCAAACCCCCCCCACCCACCCACACTGCCAATCTGGCATTAGAACTACAGCTACTATACTAAACATGACAAGCTTGGATCAGATCTCCTCGTGACACCACTAAACCATGAGGATCGTAGAGCTTTGAGGAAGTGTTCAAAATATTACGACCAAAAAAGAGGAATGGGAATGAGGCAGAGTAGGAAAAGTACAAAAATAGCAAAAAAAAAGCAGCATTTGTAGAGGAAAAGCATGACCAGTATGTGCTGCCAGGCGTGTGTGTAATACATTTTGCCCGAGAGAAAGACAGAGTGACAGAAAAGTGTGTCAACTCCAGGGTCACACCACTCAATGGGATCCCCCCCCCTTCCCACACCCCAAAGGCAAGCTTTGTAATATATATTTTTCACCCTCACAATAAGATGAGAGCCGATGATCAGCGTGGAAGGAAATCGGGAGCAGTTAAAGACACGCGCGCGCACACATGATCATTCACGGCACATTCACGGACAAACACACACATAGTCGCATGTGTGTTCCAGCAGCATCTGTGCGGTCTACAGTGTCACCATGTGCAGGGCCGGCAGAGGTATTTTGACAGGCTGATTGTCATTTCAGAGACAGCTAAACTGCTGTCGTCTCATGATTCCCATGATGTCACGCTCTCCTTTTAGACCAACAACAATGACCATCGCATGAATATGCAATGTGGGGGGAAAAAGGAAAAAAAACATAGGCCTGGCTCACATGACCAAGGTGGACAGGAAGAGAGGACGGTAAACAAAATCCTAAACTAACATCACCGGCCTTTAAAAAAAGAAAACGCTGAATATTCTTTTTAATGTTTCTTTATAAATGCGTGCCGTGCGTCTCATGATAGCGTGCAGTGTCAAACTTATGTAAGCAAAAACAAGTCATGATTTGCGACATACAAATTGTTTCTGTTCACCATAGTTTGCCGGCACGGTTTACCTCGACGTCTCCTTTATTTTCCTTTGACTACTTGGTTGGTTGGTTATTTATGTCTACAGGCTTTTATCTTTCCGCCTTTGTCTCTCAATTTACTCAACTGAAAGCAGCAACAGTACCATCAGCTGCAAATGACTGTACGTGACCATGTTGTCAGTCTATATTAATGATTGTAAAGTGGTATGATATACAAGGTTACTGTACATACGTATACAACTAAAATAATTCCAATAGTCATATTATGGGGATATTACTAGGGCTGAAACTAATGTTGTTTTTCATTACCAATTCAACTATTATTTTTTGGAATAAATGTATATATATATATATATATATGAACTGTCACAAAATGTCCATCACAATTTCCCAGAGCTCAAGATGATGCCTCGTTTTGCCCAACCAGACGGACATGCCATTTACAATTATATCAAACCGAGCAAAGAAAAGAAAATCCTCACATTTGGTAACCTGCAACTAGTGAATCTTTGGCATGTTGGCTGGATTTATGATTCATGATTTCATGCTGATCGCCTAATCAATTCATCACCAGACTTTACAGTGATATCACTGAGGGAAATAGCCTCATGAAACCAATAATCTGGACATCTAACCACATCTACTGCATGTCTGTCCGTGGAGGAATCCCTCCTCTGTTGCTTGATTTTTTTTTTCTTTTTTAAACCGGTAGTCTAAGGAAAGAGTGCATCATATGCTGCACACATTGTTCATTGTGGTAGTGATTTCGGGCTATATAAATAGAATAGACTTGATATAACTAGAATATTTGAATGATTTCTCGTTTACTATGGATCAGTGGGAGCAGCAGCAAAGCATCCACAGCCTGTCATTACATCACTGCTTGCTGGTGAGGGGCTGGCATGCAGATTTACAACTCAGTGAGTCTGCAACAGTGGCACAATCATATTTCTACTCCAAGTTACTGGTACTGATAATAATCATAGGATCGAGAGGAAAAAAAAGAAAAAAGAAAAAAACAAAAAGGGGGGGTCGGATGGAGAGTTCGGCATAAAATGAAAAGAGCAGTGTTTAGACATTTGTGTGAAACGGAAGTAGGTGAACCTCATTCGTGCATCAGTAACAGGCCCGCCTGCCATGATGGCTGTGAAAACGTCTATAATGCATTAACATGCTGTGCCCTGTTAGCCGGGTGGGTCAAGGGGGCGATGGGGGAGAGAGGAAGAAAGAAAAAGAAAAAAAGAAAAAAGGCAAAGAATGATGAAAGAGGGTCAAAAGCGGCGATGTGAAATGGAGCCGTCTGAAGCGGCACATTCGCTCCTCTCCTTATCATCATAGCGGACATCTCGGTTCTCTGTGCGGCGAAAACGCTGTTGTTATCAGGTCCAGAAAATTGTCTAGCTTTCCCGTGAACCACCTTTCATCTGTGCACTTGCTACACGGGAACCCTCTCCTCACCCCACCCATCTCAGTGTGAGCTACGGTGCCGATGCAAGCTAACGGGGATCTCATTCAGAATAATCCTGCGAAAAAAAAAAAACTCGGGGGCGATCTCTCGGCGATCAATCGTATTATCCCGTTTTGTGCACGGACAGATAAGTAACGGGATTGATGCACAGTGCGAGGAAGAAGAAGGAGAAGAGAGAGAGAGAGAGAGAGGAAAAAAAAAAACCCTCCAGTCTCCAGCCATCATCACTACCCAGCGCACATCCCCAGCCCCCCGTTCATCTTCAACGCTGCAGCGGCTCCATCCATCGCTACATTTGCCACATACCTGTAAATTGCATGTCCGTCCAGGCGATATCCAAAGACGGGCGGACGGTGTCGCGGTGTGCGACGGCGATCCAATGTTTGCTGATCTCTTTTTTTTTTGCTTCCCCCTCGTCTTCTGTGCCGATTGATGCTCTAGTTTCGCCCCGTACCTACCCAGTGCTGCTAATCCACCCCACACAAAGAGCAGAAAATGGCTGCAAGTGCATTTTCTTAAAGGGACAGTCGCGGCGGAGTGACGGGTGATGATGAGGGGCCGGCTGCTGATTATACATCTATATGCGTTATCTTTTCTTTTGGTATTTTATTTGTACCTGAGGAGAATGTATAGCTGCTTTACGCATTGCTTTTCATATTAAAAGTAGTATGTCTGCGTTTGTGAGGGGATCAAGTTCACTTTAATCTTTGCCATGAAATAGGCCAGAGGGTTTTGCCCTGTCGGTCTCTTTTGTATACATAGTGCCATTTGGGATTATAGTATATCTGTGTTCACATGGTGTGTGGCTTTTATTTGTGTTTGTCTGTTGTATATGACTTTCAAAGATGTATGTTAGAGACAATTTAAAAAAAAAAGAAAAAGGGGGGCCATATTTTATTTTATCCTACAGTTGACGTTGTGATTAGTTTGTGCTTATAATTGAGTTAAGGATTATTAATTTTTTGATCATTTCAAATAAATAGATGTATTATGTGTAATCACATTATACATGCACTGTATGCCTATAGGCTGTATGTGTTATAATTATAAAGATGTTATCATTTTTCAGTGGCTGTTTTCTCGGGTAAATCAATCGTTGGTTGCATGGATGTAGTGAAGTGAAAGGTGCTCATCCAAATCTTCCTACTACATACATATGTGCCCATAATCCATGCGCATTGTCCTTTTCTGCAGCTCCACTTTCCTAACAGATGGCTCACATATCAAATAGGCTCTATAGAATGAAACATTACATTACAGAAGATGCTCTTACACTTACACTAGTAAGTTAGTAAGTTAGTGTTAGTGTAAATAGCACTTACTAACTACAGGGACGATCCCCCTGGAGCAACTCGGGGTTAAGTGCCTTGCTCAGGGGCTCAATGGTGGCACCTCCGGTGTTATATATGAAAGCCTAACTACTAGACCACTAGATTACCACCACCCTAGGAATAGTTATTTAGATGTGTGTGAAACTCAGGATTGTTCTGTACCATATAGTATTTCTCTTGTAATAGATATTAAGATCCATCTCTGACTTGGTACTTGTAGGTATTTTGCGAGTGTGTATCTTTTTTCTTTTTTTTTTTAACAGTTTCTTTCTGTATCTACCTGTAGTTCCATCGTTGGCCACTACAACTGGCTCGGCTGATTGACAGACTGAAAATAATTATTCATCTGTTATGTTGTGATCTCACATACACACTATATTTGTCCCAGTAATGTTACTTAGTTATTAAAATGTTTTAGATTTCCCAGTAATGTGTGAACATATCTAAAGTGCATTTTTGTAAAACAATTGGGTGGTATTTAGCCATATTTTAGAGAAAAACGGTGACCTTTTGGAGCGCATATACTGGGCAAAAACTTGAAAAGCAGAACAATGTATTATGGTGTGCAGTGGTTTGAACAGTTTTATTTTTTGTAGTGCTGAAAATATGCGGAAAACATATGAGGAAGAAAAGAAAACGTGGAACATTTAATGACAATGGATGCATTTAATTAACAGTGGGTCATAACAACATAACCTTCTCACGTGTTTAATGTACAGAGACCTTATAGAATATGTGAAACCTTAATATAAACCTGCAGTAAGCAGTTGTAGATGTGTGAATGTTGTGTGTGAGCCTTCTCACGAATGTATACAAAGAAACAGATAAAGTGCAAACTCCAGGAATAAAAAATAAAAAAAAGTCTTGTGTTGTGCAATCACCTTAATCAAAGCAATGACAAGCAACTGGTAACACATCAATAAATAAAATAAATATAGCTGTTTTCACAGTTTTCGACCTCAGATCCTATCTTCACAGGTCTGAGAGGGAGGCCAGCTCATGCAGGAGGAGAGCAAAGGATGGACGATCTTCTGGTTTCTGAGAATAAGAACAAGAAAACAAAAGCATAGTTACAAAGACTTTGGCTGTCTGCATATTTTGTACGTCAGCAGGTTATTCTACTAGGAATACGCTCAACTCCTGTGCCCACCTCCTTCCAGCACCACTCCATGAGCAGGTGGACAGCGTCTGGGGCCAAGCGGGGCTTCAGCAGCCTCAGGCCTGAATTCAGCGACTCCACCACTTCACCGTTCGTGCGGTTCTCATAAGGAAGACGGCCTTCGTTGTACACCTCCCACATGAGCACACCTGAACAGGGAGACTCTAGTTGTTACAGAATAAACACACCTTTAGAGAGACTGACTGTTACCTTTTAAGAGATGCGGACAAACGGAAATCAGTTCTTCTGGTTAATCTGGTTAAGCATTTGCAGTGTTTGCGGTTGTTCCGCCTAAACTCCTTTATTTACACTATTTTGAATAATTATGACAAGCTTCATCCAAAGTAAGAGGACTGACTGACAAATAAATAGTCGCTGATACTTAAAAACAGTTTGCTACTTTTGTCCTGTCAGTTATTCATTACTTAGCCCGATGGAGTCGTCGGCTTTTATGCACATGCTCTGCTTGTGTAAGGGTGTGTCGCTCGTTTGGAAAGTGCTTTGCTCCTTATTGACAAAGATCTTTAATTGTGTAGTGCCATGCATAACTATTATAATGCTCCTGAATAACTTGTCCTTGCTAAATATATCCACCCTAACAGCTGCAAAAATGCTGGCATTGCATTGGAGTCCTCCACCTACTGGATCCTGGACAAGAGCCTTAAGTAGAATCCAACAATTCATGTAACTTTATTGTCTCATGACTGCTCCTCCACATGTTACTTTATTACCATTTCTGTGTTGTTTTTGTTTGTTTTTATGTTTTGTCTACTATAACTGTCATTTATTTGTTACTAGTTTCAATGCATATTCTAAATCTCGATTAAAAAAAAAAAAGAAGTTACAAACATCTGTGTCTTGAAATTGCTTCTGTTTGCTTCTAACTGGGGTTTCAAATCATTGTAGACTTGTGTTTAGCTTTAGTTCGCTACAGCATACAACACCAGAGTCAATGTGCGTTGTATAGCTTGAAAGCTATACATGCAATCTCAAAAGATTTATATAAATGTTTGAAAAAAGGGACAAAAGGAGGGATGTCCTAAATCGAACACGCAAAGCAAGTGAAAGGCCCAGAGATAGACGGATGAACACACCGAAGGACCAGACGTCGGACTTGCTGCTGAACTTGCAGTACTTGATGACCTCTGGGGCCGACCACTTGATGGGGAACTTGGAGCACTGGGAGCTTGTGTACTGATCATCAAGCACAAATCTGCAGCGTGGAGACAAACACGCGTCATTATACAGCAGCTGACTTTTAGCTATAGAGTAAAAAACATAATAGATAATGCGATCCAGTGAAAGGCATACCTGGTCATACCGAAGTCCGATATCTTCACCTCATTGTTCTCTGAAACAAGGCAGTTCCTGGCAGCCTGCAGAAGAAAGAGGAAGATTGTTTTTAATAGAGCGGAGACACGACGTTGCATCATGAAACAGTTCTTATCTGTTGGTTTACTAGATCTCTGTGGATGAAGTTGGAGTTCTCCAGGTAAGCCATCCCCTCACTGACGTCCAGACAAATCCCCAACATCGTGTCCCGAGACAAGCGGCCTTTCCTGGCTTGCAGGTACTCTGACAGACAGCCGTTCTCCATGAACTCAAACACCAGACACATGGGAGAACACTGGGTGCGCACACCGTAGAGCTGAACCAGCTTACAATGGGACAATCTCCTGTTTCAACACACAGACACATACATAAGCTGAGCGCGTCATTTTGCCTAAACAATATGAGGCAACCGAACAAACTTTCTCTAAAATACTTTTTTTTTTTAAAACAATAAGAAATACAAACAAAAGTTACCCAAAAGAAGATGCTACATTGTTTGTTCATGATATTGAAATCAACCTAGTTATACTGCAACATTTTTAGGTTTATTAGAAGATGAAAAAAATGTTGTGGAAAGACCTTATTAAGTGCGTGTGTAAAAAAAAGTATTTAAATCAATGTCAATCATGTCTTCTAACACTATATATAGTTTAACGTAGCTATACTTATACAAATCCACCTCCCCCTTCAAAAAATGATTTTAACGGGGTGTTTAATATGAAAAAGAAACACTATGTTAATGGGCTCAGCATGTGTATTTATGTGTTATGTATGTATCTCATCATGTTAAGGTAACACACATCCATAGTACTATGATAAATTGTAAATCCTAAATGAGAGGTTTAACTATTCGCCTTTTGGGTTTTTCTTACCTCCCCCGTTCAATCTATAGTGTGTCTGTTGCAATATACTTTTGTTTTATCACTTCCTTTGTGTTAATAAACTCCATGAAGTGCACTTACATCATGACCCTTGCCTCTTCTTTAAAGTCCTCGTCTGACATGCACTGTTCTCTTATCATCTTCACTGCTACCTTCTTCTCCCTCCATCTCCCTTCCAGCACGAGCCCAAACTGGCCACAGCCTAACTCCTGACCAAAGGTCAGCTCCGCAGGGTCGATCTCCCACTGATCTGTTGAGCAGCAAACAGGTGGAGAACAACAACAACAACACTGATAATCCTGTTAAGTTAACAAACACTTTACACGGAAAAAAAAACTGTAAACTGCTTCTTTTCTTTTTTTTTACTTCTGTTTCACCTGTTTGTAAGTCTGTGATCATTGCTGAGCTCCATTACCACCAACACAATGCTGCCGGTAAGTGTGCCGCTAACATTATTAACACTAAGGATCAGATGCCAAAAGGAAGTTCACCTGTAACACGTGTCAAAATAATGTGCTAACACGTGCCCAACAACGCACCTTAGCTGCTGTAAGATCACTGTAACTTATGGCCTCTCGTGGTTAATTACTTCAAATTTAACACGTTCTTTCTGGCCATGCAGTAAACTTTACACATTTTGGCTGTTTTGTTTGTAATGGTGAAAAAAGTTAATCCTGCAAACGTGGAAAATGGTCTCTGGCTGTACCCACGGTATGATTTGTGGTTGAGTAAAATGGCAAACACGTTACATGAGGAGATACTGAGATTGGATAATGAAGACAGAGGAAGTGTGTTCCATTAGATCTGGGACCCTCGACTGAAATTCTTTCAGCGTAAGGACTAGTGTGGTGCGTTCAATGTAAAGCCCCTTGCTGTTTGCATTCCTTATGTAGTTAGTAGGTATATACGCTTTTTTTACATTTAAGTCTGCTTTGATTTAATTTAATAATAACGACTGGGGTTATTGTTATTACTCAGGATGTGCTGTTACCGTTTTTTTTTTTTTTTTTTTTTTTTGTTGTTTGCTCGTATTACAGCACATATTTATCTATAGTTTTAAAGTATCAAAAAAGTTAAATATAACATAATAATTAGTAATGTTAATTATAATCCAAGAATTATGAAAGTTTAAGGTTTGCTGCACACCACCAGTCTGTCTCACTGTGCTTCCCTGTGAACCACTAGAGGTCGACAAAACCAAGATCTTCAGCATTTAAGTTTGGATTGTTTTGAGCTACAGTTCAACCATTTTACTCATTTACACAACAGTACTTGGCCTTACCTTCCGAGGGATCAGCAGTGTCCTGAGAGCAGCCTCCATCTTGAGATATAGGGTGTCTCAAACGCGTTATCAGGCCTGCCACACAGATGACAAGCGGACATATTAAAACATGTTCTTCTATAAAGCATCTCAGAGCAGCACATTCGAATGACATTCGTTACAATAGTTACCGGATAGGAGCTATTAAATCACCCGAACTTCCTTTTGGCATCTAATGAAATGACGTTGCACGCAGAATGCCAGCACACTTACCGGCAGCATTGTGTTGGTGGTAGTGGATGAGCTCAGGAATGGTGCTGAACAAGTACTTCTCTGCCAGGTAAAATGTGGCCTCTTTTGTTTCTGTCTGTCTAATTTGGTAATGTTTCACTCTTGGATTCTTCTCCCCATTCGATCTAAAAACAAGAAAGAAACCTGTTTGTATGCAACAAATCCCACCCAAGTCCCCAAAGTGAGCATTTTAAGAGTGAAATGTTCACAATAAATTACAATAAACAGCATAAGATGACGAAAAAATGCCCTTTGATTTCAGGTCACGTTCATTCTAAATATACCCCAAGTGTGTCGAGCTATTATTAGTTAATCTGGAGCGTCTATTGAATTATACAAAGATTCTGTCGCATGTCATCAATATATCAGCTGTATGTATATTTAGCACCATATTATCTACTAATAATATGTCATTATTCATAGCTAAATACGTAGGAAGGAAATAAAATTACCCCGGCGCTTTGGTGAAGACTGACACTGTGTAAACTCCTGCCTGTCTCGAGTCACGCACCATGAATGCACCTTCCTTTCCCTAAAAGAAGGAAAATGTAAAATCATAAAATGGAAACTTGTAATGTTAGACATGTCTAATGGTTGTTTGTTTAGCCTGCAGCTAATACCAGAAGACATTTTTGAGTAACAGATGACGGATAGCTGTTCTAACTCCCACTTGCAAAACTTAGCAAAGTGTGATTTCAAAGCAGGAAATTCAACATTGAGGGAAACAACTGTGGTTGCAAAAAAAAAATGTTCACATCCCATGTCATCTCTCATTCTTGTTGTGCAGGTGCATTTGCATTCATTTTGCAAAATGCGAGAATGTTGTAGGTGGCACAGCACAGTCACAGCAAAAGAGCACTGCGTCAGACGGGAGCAACATCCTGCTAATTATCAGCAGAACTATTATTTGGAGCATGTTTGTCTGTCAAAACACGGCTGGAAGCGTAAACAATTGAAAAAGTAAATAATTACTGGATCCTTAAGCACTGATATTGTTGTTGTTTTTTTTTTGTTGTTTTTTTTACCTGTTTCATTAACAAAGCCTCTGCTTCCCCTCTGGTTATGTTTTTGTTGTACCATCTGCGAGAAGACAAATGAACCACAAAGTAAATTATATGTATAGAATGCAGAATGGATTTGCATATATCCACATGTTAACAATGAAAAAGCACCGAGCAGAGAAATTAAATCAAACTCACTCAAATCTCTGAAAGTCTTTGCCAGATTTTTCAGCTACGTAAGTACTGGGTACAAAGCCTTTGTTCCTGATGAGGAATCAGGACGAAATCATCATTAATCATAGACTCATAATTATTCTTACTATAGAAAATGATCATATCTTAAGTGTAAATTGCATCTTTATGTGAGTTACCCCTTGTCATCCTGTACGGCCCACCACTCAGAGTGGGAGCTGTTAATCAGGGTGTACTCCTGGTCTTTCTGAAGGGGCAAGTCCTCGTCTCCGAGCGGCGCGTAGTCCAGCAGAGCAATGACCATCCTCTGTCCCGCCTCAAGCGGCCCCATCTGGCAGAAAGAATAAAAAAAAAAATTAAAAAAAGGAAATGGCATCTAAAAATCTAAAAAAAAACAAACATAATTAGAGATTTTACTGAGCTACATGACTTGCAAAGCAACTAGGTCTTCTGTTTTAGCGAAACATTTTGTAAAGGGAAATATTTTTACAAACACAAAAAACAGCAAGCTATTCCGTTTTTGGATATTTTTTACTTTACTTTTTTTTTTTTTTTTTGAGGATATAGACAAAATCCAAAACAGATGTAAAAACCCCACAGAAAAGGACTTTAACGTGACAAACTTCATTCAAATTAGATCGTCACCTATAGAGGAGGCCCGGCAATTGAGCAATGCAAGATAACAAATCGAGCTGCAATTGGTACAAGCAACAGAGTAAGTATCCAAAATAATTTATTGTTTTCCCCGTGTAATTTGACAACAATAATACTTTAACAGCATGTGTTCCGCATGCTTTAGAAAAGTGATACCTCTGGATCCGGTAGTTGAGGAAGTGGCTTTTTAGAAGCTGTGGAATTAGAAAAAAGGAATTGGAGAATGTACATCCAAAAAGCAAATTTTACATTCTGTAGAAAGCTAAGTTAAGTATGTAACACTTTTAAATGTAGATCAAGATTTGCCTTAAGCCCATGTTAGAAAAAGGTCACAATGCTTTATATTATTTACATGAGCTTGTTTTCATGTCCACATGGATGAGGCAATGTAAGGCTGAATCAAATGCACAAATGAGACTCAAGCACTTGATGGACATATACGAAACAACTAAGGAGAAGAGAAGAAATCCCACGAACCATAACCCACTGGGTCATACACATGACAACCTGTCGCCAGTTTCTCTGTTTGTTGGCAACATTTCCATTTTCCATCCATCCAGAAGTTTGGGTGGTATTTTGCAACCAAATTGTTATTCTTTGTCTCTATATCGGGCGGAATGAAATAAATGTAGTTGAAATTGAAATATCGTGCTTATGAATTACGATCGAGGGTTCACAATAGTTTGTTGCAAAGACATCATCGCTTACCCTCTTTCAGAGCTCTGACCCATCTCTGACGGCAATCGTTGTCTGGGGCGAAAATGTATAGGTAGTGGTTGTTGTGGAAAACCTGCAGAGACATTTGCATTTTTTTACCACTTTTGTTCTTGTGTTGTGTCACACCACATGCTTAATTATACATAATACTTAGTGTATAAAAGACTGTAAATATTGAATGATCGTGTATAACCTCACCTGAAAAGGGTACTTATAGCTGCATGGTATGGGGACATCACTGCACACTATTTCCACACACTTTATCCTGAACAGCTCGATGCAACCCTTCAGCATGGGCTTCCTCTGAAAGAACGTGATCTTAACTTTATGTGTGCTGTACCGTACACACCGTGGATATTATTCAAATCAAAGTTGATTCCTCTGGAGCCAAGTGTACAGCCTCAACATTGCATCATTCCTAATTTAAATACAGTGTATTTGTGAGTAAAGTGCATACTTACACCCAGGCGGCGTTCAGAATACTTCAGGTCTTTGGTGTCCAATACAAAAAACCTTTCCTTGTAGTTGCATGGTGATGTTCTCTTCTTTTGCTGTGATTTTTTAATCATAGTTCCCTTCAGAATCACCCTGGGGAACATGGTAACAGCGACTATGACACACACTGGAGGCTTCTGCCTTACGGAGAGAGATTGAGTACCTCGCAGTGACAGAAAACAAAATAGTGGATCAGAGCTTGATATAAGTTGTGGAGCTTCCGGCATAAAGTTGCACTCAGTAAACCACATCCTTACGGCATGAAATGGGTTGTGCTTATGTACACACTCACACTCACACTCACACACCCACAAACTGTTCAACCACTCACACGCACTTTTATATCAAACTATGTTGCAATAAGTCAGTGTGCAGTGGGAGGGTGAGAACTCTGTACTTTCAAACATTTTCCACCAAAATATGTATTCTGGTAATGGCACAAAGTTTAGGCAATGTTCCGACAATTTAGTCTACATCAAAATGTTGGATGTAGTAGGTAGACAATGTCATAAGATCAGGGTTTATGATGTAAGAAAACATTTTACATAAGTAAGGTTAAACATATTTCCGTTTCTATTATTTGCTTTGACATTTTGAACTGTATATACTCATTGAGTTCTATTATGAAATTAGTAAAACATTCAAATATTTTAATACATTTCAAAATAAACGTCCATCCTTTTTATGAGGGAGCCTGTGTGCTGTGCATTGGGGGATGTAAATGAACTTTGTCCAATTTTAATTTAAATGTCTACAATGTTATAAACAATAACAATACAAATGTGGAAAGTTGTGTCATGATTTGACAGAAACCGAATGATGGACCAGACTGTCTGAACAATTATCCTGTGGTGGCATTATTTTTAGTAAAAACTAATTAAAGCTGTATCACATGTGACTCACTTTAAAGAAGAACAAAAAATCATATTGGTAAGGGTATTGCAAATGGCCTACACATTGTTTGGTACCAGGACTGTAATGCAAATCTAGAATGTTCGTCTCTTAATACCGATTTTTACGAGTCGTCTTTTCTTAACAACTTATACATTTTTTGTTTATTATTGTAAGATGTATGTATAAGAAATATGTGGTGGAAACTAATAGTACACCTATATGACAAAAGTGGTTTAAGTATGCGTCAGAAGTTAAACACTTTTTCATATTATGGGGGACAGAAAGTATGTCTTAAAAACAACCATAACTTTTTTACGTTGTACCCCTTTCACACAATTTTTTTTTTGAAGAATCAAGCTTTTTAGCAAATAGTACAGAAACAACCTTGATTCAATTTTAAGACCAATCAGCGTTTAGTCTGTTCGTCAGGTACCGTCCAATCCGCACGGCCAAAAACTTGTCACGAGCGCAGTTCAGCCAATGGGATTAGGACAGAAACGAACGTTCTTGTCAGTGAATGGAAAGAGCTAAGCTAGTCATGAGCTAAATGTCCGATTTGATACCTCTGTGACATTTCATATATAAAGTCTACATTCAGCGACTGACGAGTCCTTTAAGCGGTGTGTACAAGAATCATCTTTGTGTTTTTATTGGCTTGTTTTGTTAGTAAGTTTGTGGTACCGACGTTAGCTAGTTAGCAGATGTTAGCAGAAGTACTGCTAGCCACAAAGCTAGTTAGCTAGCTAGGTTTTTCTCTAAACTGCAGTGGTTCTGCTAACGCTTATGGTTATAGACTGAAGAGCTTCACGTTCAACAACGTGAATATATGTTTTTGATAGTTAATGATAATATCTGCTCTCCAATTGTTCGGACAGTTCACTGTTAGTCGCTAACGTAGCTAGCGGTGCTCGCATGTCACGTTACTGACAACTGGCAGGATAACTTTCTTGCATACTTTATTTATATGGAGAAGATCTTGTCGTTGCTGCGAGTGGAAGCGGCCAAATGTTGGCTCGATTGTCGACCAAAACAAACATACAAGTCCTTTCCAGAGATGGAAACTAACTAAGTACTTGAACATTAATAACCGCATTTAAATAGGCTACATTTGAAGGTAAGTTTATTGGTAACGTTACATTAGCTGAGTAACGTACGTTATTCCAATTGTGCAAATTAACGATTTTACTCCACAACATGTAAGTGAAACATGTTGAGTGTTTTACTCCTTTATGTTTTTTGACAGCTGCAGTTACAGGTTCGTCTGTAGAGTCATGTGTTTTTACATACAAGACATGAGAAGCTCATGAAACGCATCTCATCACTGTAAATACAAACAACTTGAGTGCACTTTTGTTAGCTTCTAGACTTGTAACTTTGAATACTTGCAGTCCAGCTTTTTTTTAATGATATTCCTACTTTCATGAAAATAGGATTAGACCAATTATGTCACTACAGTTCTCAATTTCATTTTAGCCTATCAGTATGCACGTTCCTGGTGAAATTGTACAGAGGAATCCTTAAGTGGTATTTAAACAAGCAACTGGTGATGAAAATGTGACTTATTTCTTTCTTTTAAAAAAGGGGAGAACTCGTTTTGCATTGCTTCGTAAGGGAAACAGACTGATTAACAACATTCTTTGTTACCTTTTCAGGTCATCATCATGGGTGAACCACAGCAGGTTAGTGCCCTTCCTCCTCCCCCTATGCAGTACATCAAAGAGTACACAGATGAAAACATCCGCAAGGGTCTGGCTCCTAAGCCACCTCCACCCATCAGAGACAGCTACATGATGTTTGGCAACCAGTTCCAGTGTGATGACCTCATCATACGGCCACTGGAGAGCCAAGGCATCGAGAGGCTCCATCCTATGCAGTTTGACCACAAACGGGAGCTTAAGAAGCTCAACATGTCCATTCTTGTGAACTTTCTGGACTTGCTGGACATCCTTATCAAGAGCCCGGGCAGTATAAAGCGTGAAGAGAAGCTGGAGGACTTGAAGCTTCTCTTTGTTCATATGCACCACCTGATAAATGAGTATAGGCCACATCAAGCCAGGGAGACGCTGAGGGTGATGATGGAGGTGCAGAAGAGACAGAGGCTAGACACAGCCGAGAGGTTCCAGAAACATCTGGAGAGGGTGGTGGAGATGATCCAGGGGTGCCTCGCCTCCTTACCTGATGACCTACCACAGATAGAGGGCCTGGATGGTACTGGTGATGTAACAAGGAGTGTGTCTGCTGAAGCTAGTGTTGTTTTTTCCTCTGGGCAGGCCCCCAGGCTGAAAACGGAACCAATGGATGTAGAGGAAGCAGGTGCCAGCTGTATGGCAGCAGGTCACCAGGACAAGAGCGTCCCTGCTTCAAAGAGGGACAAAATGTGGGACAAGGACGCTGCCATGTGCAGTATTATTGATGAAATTGCTTAAGTTTTCCGTTGAGTAGTCGTGTTTCTTTTTGTACACCAAAATTGTGTGTGTTTGTTTTTTTGTATGCTGTACGTAGAGTAAGTATGAAAATGTTTGCTGTGTTTTCACTGGGCCTGAAATCCTAACTGGAGTGAAATGGTGTTTTATTTAAAAGCCATTATGTAGATATTATTAAAGGTTCCTGTGACGATATTTGAGGAATGTAAATATTACACAGATTAAATAGGGTAAAAACGTTCAGTTTTTGTAATAAAACCAATAAAGAAATTCCAATTGCAGAAGGATTGCTATGCTGTCACAAACGTGATCATTAAACCTATCAATGTTTTTAGGGAAACTGCATCATATCACAGAGAAGTTCATGTGTTAACATTCAGTTATGTTTACAAAGCATTTAAGTCCTGTTGCGCACTTGCACGCTGTGTAATCTATTTAGTGGTCTTGAAAAGGTCAGTTTGTATAGACTCTAGTTACATAGTCCTCCTAAAGCCCTTCCCTTTTGCTTTTTGTGAAAACACTTACAATATAGCCATTGTTTTGTTGGCTTTTTTGTGGACCAGTTTTATTCCAGCAGCAGCATTTGTTAACTCTACTAAGCATACATCTCCTTAGATGGGGCCTACTTTCCTTATTGCAACACAGACAAATCCTTCGGGGGGTAAATTTAAATATCTAAATATACCTCTTTTTATGACTTCTGTGACAATAGGCAGTTTCACCTAGGTACACTGTGTACATTAATCCAGTTAGCCAAGTCTAGTCCTTGTACATTATATAACTATATTAAACGCAAGACGTTAAGAAAACATTAAAATTGGATTTGAATTAAAATGAAAACAAAAAGCGAGATCAAGGAAAGTAAGTTTAAAGTTTAAAATTACACTCAAAATCATGCAAATCAATAAACACGGATTAAAAATAAATTATGTATCTAATTTATTGGATAAATCATTTGTAAAGCCCTAATTAAATGAGCTGAACATTTCAGCAGACCGTAGGTATTCAGGCAGCATGTTCTACAGGTGGGGAGCATAGAAACTAACCTCCTCGCTCGGAGTGATCCAGGGAACACTCAGTAGACCTCTCCCAGTGGACCTGAGAGGTCGATGCATCGTAACGTACGAGTAAATCAGAGATTTCTTTATGCCCGAGACTATTTAGTGCTTTATAGACAAGTACCTGATTTAAAATTGGAAGCCGATGCAGGGATTCACAGACGGGTGAAATGTTCTCTAATTTCGGGCTCCACGCAAGGTCAAATGTGTTACTTATGTTTCTTTATGTACATGCTACATGAAGCATAGGGTCACACAGGCGTCTTTGTGGCCCTCTCAGGCAGCATGCTATAATAATGTGACTCTAAGAAGGGTCTGAGTTTGGCCGGCCGCAGGCTCCAGCCTCATTTCATTGACCCATAAATACTTCCATGAGACAGGTCTCACTTGACATTGCAATAACCTGTATAACAGATGTACATTCCTTGTACAACAACAACATGTACAACACAATGATGTGCTCTTCAACAGACAGCAATTAAAGCCTGTGTTTGCGGTTTGCACCTCCAGACTTGTCAACTCTTTGTAGCCATGTTACACGTGGCCTAATATTATGGGTATGTAAGCAAAATCTAGGGATGAACCAGATGAACACAACTGGGTTTATGTCATGATCCTGCCACCCCGCCCCCTGCCCGATATTATCCTCTGCTGGGATTCCCTTCACCGCGACAGGGTATTTTCCATATAGACCTACTGCACTCTCGATTTGAATTAATATTACTCCAGTGATGAGACGCGCGAGACTATCAACACATAGCTTCCCACACAGATGTTATAATTTGACCGAAAGAAAAGCCAAGAACTTTTTGTCGCAGGAATTATGTTATGAAACTCGGCATCCTTGTGTTTCACAACAGGGCGGAAAGCCCTCCTTTCGTCCAATCGGATTGCGCGCTGCTGCGTCACGTGGTCTTTATTTATGTAATGTAATGGTGTAACACAGTAACCCAGCTTTGCGGCTGTGGATACGTCGCAGCATGTGTTAAAAGCGGACACGGATCACTGGAAAGAAAGACTACTAATATGAACATATTCTGGTGTGGTTCGTGGTGCGTTTGCGGAGTTCGGAGCGGCGAGGAAAGCGACGCGTTGAACTGGAAGCTGAGTTTTGTTTTTATTCAACCTGCTTGAAAGGAAAATACGGTATGTGTCCCAAACCAAAGACTAAGTTCAAGCTGGAAATGGATAGTGTCAATGGCTATGTTTTAAATCGCAAAGGGAATGTGTAAAGTGAGCACAATAGCTCAAATTAGCGGTATCCTAGCTGGACAGAAAGCGGCTCGGGTTCGAGCAGATGTGATCGGAGAAGGGACACATTTTCTGCATCGATAGTTGTCAGTGTGTTATTCAAGAGGCGCATGCAATACTATTACACAGTCAAGCCTGTCAGCCCGCATTGTTTTTGGCGACAAAAAAAAAAACATTCTTTTTTTTTTCCCTCTTCCCGTGGGACGTTTTTCTGGTGATATAACGCAGCCATGGATATGCTGGAGTGTCCGCTCTGTCTCTTCCTGATGTGCGAGCCGGTGACCATGGCGTGCGGTCACACGTTCTGCCGGAGGTGCGTGGGGGGCTACCTGCCGTCCAAATGCCCGTCGTGCAAAGAGCGGTTAAAACCAAGAGACGTGAAAAGCATGAAGAACAACGTCCTGCTCATCAGCGTCGTTGAGAAGTGCTGCCCCGACGAGACAAAGACGAAGTGCCATGTACAGGAGAAGCTCAAATCCAACGAGTTCACTGAAGCTTTACGCATCGCGAACGAGGGGCTGCGCTTAGGTAAGGGACACATGCACAACATCGCTCCAACACTCAGTGAAGCCTGCAGGTCTGCTTGTCCGCACAGTTACCTAAGATTGAGTAAGGGGGGCAGACAGTTCAGAGTCCCACTTTTTACGCACTGCTCACAGTTTTGGCTTGTGTCCAGCGCGGGTGACTGATGGTGCGTCCCAATCTGCTCTCCAGTCATAATGTGTTCAGCGCTGAGATACAGGGGGGTGGGGGTAGGGGGGGGGTGTATTGACAGAAAGGGGAGGAAAACTTGGTGTCTCAAGTACAGATCCGGATGACATTGTTGTTTATTATGTAAAGCTATTGGTGACCTGAATGTTTAACTGGGTTAGTAAACAGTCTCCAGATGCCACATCTTCCTTCGTTGAAAGCAAGAGTTTGTCTTTTGTCTCTTTTCAACTAATGTGGTGGGTGGTGGTAGTCTAGTGGTCTTGTGGTCAGGCTTTCAAATAGAACACCAGGTTGTGAGTTCAATACCAGGCTGCCACCATTGAGCTCCTGAGCAAGGCACTTAACCCAGAGTTGCTCCAGGGGGACTGTCCCTGTAGTTAGTTCACTGTAAGTCGCTCTGGAATGACCTGTAATGTTATGTATTGCATTAGCAAGATGCACTGGAGAAAGTGAACCTGCATTAGTCTGGTCTGACGTGTGGCCCTCTGTCTGCGTCAGCTGGTTGGAAAAAGGAGGGAATGGTTAAGAGTTTGTGTGTAGTATTTTCACAGGATTATTATAAACACCCATGCAAACAGATTACCTGCATGTGTACTGCTTACAGTTACCGATCCTCTGTCTGCCCTTCCCTCTGTTTGTGCAATTGACCTTATTTTCTTCATGCAGCAGCAGCAGCGAGGAGGTAAGAGGGACACCACTTTGCCCTGGATGAGTTTATCTCGTCAGCAGGTGTCCTGAGGTGACACCTGCTGAGTGTTTGTGCTATGGAGAATCAGCGTACTGTTTAATTACCTACCTGTTTCCCATGTTTGCCAACCCTTTTAAATACTGCTGCTTCCCTTGCGCCGCCACTTTTAGTTCTTGTGTAATGATCTCCGGGTAGATTTGTTGTTTCCATTGTTTTTTCTTCTCTAGTCATTAGAGGTTTGAGGATGTGCCTTGTCTTTTTTATATATGATTTCATAATGTGGGCATTGTTGAGCGTTGTCTGTAATTCAGGCCTGTACACTGTCAATAAAACTTGGCCTGAGTGGAGCAGCAGCTTTATATAATGGCAATTACTTGAACCTTGAGTGCACACACATGCACATATTGATTTTGCACTTGTATTGAGGTATTTATTTGACTTGAGACATAAGCACAGTTAAATGTCAACAGAAATGAGAAGTGATTGTGCACATGCAGCATTTATGTATCAGGACTGGCACATAGAATTCAGTGATAACTTTGGGAGTTTGAGCTTTTCTGTAATAACAATAATACACGTTTGTTTTTTGTATAGCCCCTTTCATACAAAAAAAAATGCAGCACAGAGGGCTTTGCAATAAGGGAACATAAAGATAAAACAGGGGAAAGAATGCCATGAAATAAGATGATAATAATAATAATAATGAATAAAAAAATAAAGTTCAAAATATTAAAATACATTTTAAGCATGCACATATACATCAATAAATACTGCAGCAGCATCAGAGGTCTCTATTCTCTTCTACTCTGCTCTCATCTTTTCTTTTCTTCTTTTCTAACTCAGAAAGTATTTGGCCTCGAGCGCACTCTCTACCAACTGTGTATGCAAATCTAACCTGATGCTTCATCAAAGAAAAACAAAAATTGGTGTTGGGTAGGGATACAACAATTGCATTTTTTTTCTCCTCTCTCTCCCGATACCTGCACTCACCATTAACCAATATTTGTTGAACCAATCCGATACTAGTAACATTGTTTTAGCCCTGTGCACAAAAAAAAGCTTGTATGAAGTGCTCTTTCACAATTGTTTAACGGACGTGAGTGACTAAGAAAGAGCATTTCATTCGGATCAGTAACCACTTGCAGTGTTTGTATCTCCCTCATGTTTCAGCAGGCAGATCGACTCGTTACACACACTGCCCCGTGCCTGTCATTACATGTTGAATGTTTGTATGTAGAAAGGCGTGTAAATAAAGTCTAAGCATTAACGCCACAGTTCTTGAAATAACTGTGCAAATAATCTCTTATATTCTCTTTTCTTATTCTCCCTTCTGCTTTTTTTTTTTTTTTTTTTTTTTTTTTTTAAAAAAAAATTTTGCATCCTTAGTCCCAGATGATCAGAGTTTGAAGGTGTACAGAGCTGAAGCTAACTGGGGCCTGATGCGTTTCTCTGATGCGCTGACAGACCTCGACTACCTCTGCTGCCTTCGTCCTAACTGGACTGAGGTCAGAGACATTGACAGTTTTGCTGGGATACATAACGTCTCGCTTGTATAATGTCTTTTTCAACACAAAGTTATCTAAATTTAAAGCTTCACCTCAGTTCACCCCTGTGCAAGTGTCTGCTGAATCTTTGGAAAATGCATGTAACGACACACACGTAACCGCAATAAAAAAAAAAAAAAGGTGCCGCCCTTTTCATTTTATTTTAATTTTCTCTGCTTTTATTGATGTTATGTCATTTACAAAGTTATGCAAACAGCTACTTATGTCATAATGTCATTTAGCCCGTGGGTGGCTTACTGCAAATGCAGAAATACTCACTGTACTGTATTAAATCATTCATATTGTTTCTATGTTTCTAGGTTCATTGTTTCTTTCTAGCGTTATATCCCTTACAATTTTCACGTCACGTTTCGCTATTCAAGCATCGAGCTCTAGCAAAAGTGGAAAGAAAAAATGAAATGAGTGGTATCATACTACAGCGTAATTCAGATAAGCTTATTGATGACCGTGCGTAGATAAGTTATGTTCTCTGCAGTGAGACGCTTTAGGCGCGTCATGTCCTCATACAGATGTCACTTTTCTGCTGTGCAGGGCTTCTTTCGTAAAGGGAATGTACTGCTGGAAATGGGTCAACAGACTGACGCCCTCATCCAGTTCCACCGTTGCCTAAAACTTCAAGCTGACTTTGCTCCTGCAAAGAGTCAGATCAAGAAGGTTTGTTGTTCTTACGTACGCTTTTCAGAGGGTCGTTTAATGTAAAGTTCCACAGAGACTCGAGTTGGAAGATGTGGGATATGGGTGGATGTGGGATGTGGGTCACTTCATGGTTCATATGTTCAGAAGACAAACTATAGGTGTTATAGTGATTTTCGATTACTTCTTAATTTATTCCTCCTACTTTTTGTTATTGCTGTTATTATTATCATTAGTAGTGGTCCGTGTTGGGGAGTGACTTGTTACATATAACAGAGTAAATGAAGTAAAACATTTTTTTTTAAATGTTTTAATCTGTTACAGTTATTGAGAAAACAATATGTAATTAAATTACAATTACTAATCAAAATGTTGGTGATTACAAAGGGGTTACATCCCAATAAATATTATTTTCAAATGGCCAAAATGTTTTTTGTATCACTTTTCTTTTTCTTTGAAATGATTTTACAACACTGGGTGAAAACAAACTCAATTACATGAACAACTTTTATCTGACTAATTTGTATCATGACATGGATTCAAATGGCAGATTCTGGAGGCAGAGGGCATGGCAGTGCCGGACGAGGTGTCCTGCATCTTGCAAGCGGTGTCCGAGTACCTAAAAGGGCCCTGCCCCATTACCAGCCTCAGTGGCTCCCAGGGGCCAACTCACCCTGAGGGCCTCAAACATCCATGTGGGGATGACGGAGAGGGAAAAGGGAGGAGAGAGGCACACCAGGTGAGCTGTGAGGATAGTGTTAACGGCTCTGATGTGCACTTTAACGCTTGGTCATGGGAGGCGTGTGAATGCAAATATACTTTAAATCCTAACTGATAAAACTGTGTGTGTTCAAGGGTTCCAAGGTGAAGCATGACACAGGCACTGAGTGCTGCCTCAGCCTCTGCCAAGCTGTTTCCTTCCTCCCTGCTGCTGAGGAGGACGAGGAGATGATGATGAGGAAGGAAGATGGACACGGCAGGGGTACGCGCCCACACACCTACACACACACACACACACACACACACACGCACACACCAGTATATAACTCAGACACACATTTATGATAAATTGACTGTCATCTCCATCATCATTGTCCTCATCATGAATCATTTTGTGTCTGTCTGTACAAACAGCTTTACCACAACATCCAACAGATGGTTTGAAATTGCTTAATAATCGCTAGATCTTTCTCAGCGGGACAAACTCAAAATAAAGCTTAAATGTGAAAGTGTCTTCTCCCCCTCTCCCTCTCTCTCCCTCTCTCCCTCTCTCCCT
>CALSBV010010690.1:4576726-4615276 GCA_943590825.1 Bovichtus diacanthus | reverse complement strand
CACACACACACACACACACACACACACACACACACACACACACACACGTGCACAGACGATTTGATTTTAAAGGGAAATGTGGCTGTCAATTATTGTGATTGAATAGATCGTAAAGCTTTTACAACTTACGGTTCTGTTCCTCAAGCAGACAAATCTGACTCGTAATTCTCTGCATGGTTTATTAACATTTTAACGTCTTGCATAATAATCACTTATGATGCAGCACAGATTCTTTTAAATGCATGACAATGCCTTACACTTTACTTAACACCAACAATGAAATGTTATGCTAAAACGTGCATTGTTATAGATGCATCAATATGTACTTCACTTTACAATGATATATTTATGATACTCCATGTTCTAGTGTGGCGTACTACGACTCCTTACTGCAGTATATTGTTGAGGTGTGTGTATAGGTAGTCATAATGTCTTAAAGGCCTCGTCAGTCAACCTTAAGACACCTGAACTCATAATTCATTACATGTGACATCTGTAATCATTGATATAGTGCATCAGAGAGTATTATCTGGGTTTGTCATGAAGCACTGAACATGCATTATAATTCACTTACGAACGTCCTCGTAATTCACTGAAGATGTGAATTCCGCCCAATGTTTGTTGCGCCAAAAATCGCATCAAAAAAAAAAAACTATTCAAATGAAGGTGTATGAATTGAAGGCGTTGGTGGTTTTTTCCTCGTGGGGCTCAGGTTTGCAGACTACGGCTGCATGTTAGAGATCCACAGTCTGGAGCTGCTGCCTGATGGACGCTCCTTTGTGGACGCAGTGGGTGGCAGCAGATTCAAGGTGCTTAAGAGAGGTCAGCGAGATGGCTACCACACCGCTGATATCGAGTACCTGGAGGACCTCAAGGTTCGGTTCGCAGAGATCACTAACTACAGCGACACATAAAGAAGATACGCACTGAAAAGATCATAACTTGGACCTCTTCTCGCTCTTGACTTTTTCTTGTCTATGCGTCCTCTCGCTTCAAGGTTGATGATAGTGAGTTGGAGCCTCTGGAGAATCTGCACGACAGTGTGTACCAGCAGGCTCAGGACTGGTACCAGCGCCTTGGCAGTCGCATTCGCGAGCAAATCAACAGACAGTACGGCACCATGCCAGAGAAGGAGGAAAACCTTCAGGTTAGTTCCCAAGTGTGGTTCTTACTGTAGCTTTAAAGCACATTTCTCTTACAGCGTCCAGGAGCCACAGAGAAATGATTTACTTGTTTTTTTTGTCGTGTTGTCCGCCACTGAAATTTTATTTCCTTACTGATCATAGTAATATAAAAACATGGGGAAAATTCATTTGGTGTATTATTTTTTCATTTATTTATGCCTTTGTAAGTCATTCCTAAACAGTGGCTTATTAGCATGTCCACATATTTTTTTTTTAATTCAGTTTTATCCAGGCTCCATTTATCTATTAATTTCAGGATGGAATGAACAATATTAGTAATTCTTCTCAGAGAATCTGCTTTTGTTTGTCTCAAAGTTCAGTTATAGTTAAGTAACGCAGCGCTGGCTTTTTTTTCATTCAAACTACACTCGAAGCCTTTGGTGCAGCACGTAGACAGATATTCCAAAAATGTAAAGCAACATTACAAGCCTTCAGCTTCACACAGTATGTCCCACAACCAACCTTGCAAAGTAATTGAGGTTTTTTTTTTTGTCTGAAATTTGTGACTTTTCGCAAATATATCATTTTTGCATCTCAGATAATATTTTCTCATAAATGTACGACTTCAATCACAGAAATTCTGAGTTTTTTCTTGGAATACTACCGACCCCCCCCCCTCCTGGATTCGTATTTATTTATGTTCTAATACTTTTACCTTTAATGGCCCTAGTTTGCTGTCGTAGGGAAGCAGCAATGTCAAGTGATTTGTACTAAAAAGGCTAGTGGGCTGGTGTGGTACTTTATGCATTTTTCTATTCTAATCCTGAGTTACTATCCTCTAGGCCTCATCCAATGGGCCGGCTTGGTGCTGGTGGCTGCTGTCTGTCCTCCAGCTGGACCCTGCCTATCAAACCACCGTCCTCTCCCTGAGCTCCCTCAAAGACCGCTTGGGACACCTCCGCCTTGTGCTGGAGTACTTCTCTCAGAGCTAGACCCCACAGCGCAGTGGTATTGTGACCACAACAGTTGGGGTTTTGGGTCTACTCTGCATCTTAAAGTCACAGCTCAAGGGCAAATCACCCGGTCTACAGCAGAACGAAAGTGGTTTTATTACAAAGCACGGTGCAGTTGTAAGAGAGTTTTGTTTCTGCCGTTTGAGAGTTTGCATGTGTTATCTTTCTTACACCGTGTTCTTCCCCAGGAATTCATGGGTTCAGAGTAGTTTACACGTTTACTTGCTGCAACAACAAAAACTACTGGGTTGACCAAAGATGCTTCTTATTTAGGTCCTTCAAAAGTGGTAAATTACTATTTGTTGATTAACTGAATCGGTTCAATTAACATTGCTGAAAATACGCACTAGGTGTCACTGTTTTTCCTCCCAATAATTGTAAACAAGAAGAACACGCAGCGTCAGCCAAGCTTATACAGTACACTGTACTGTCACGTGTTCATTCAAATCAGACTCTTTGCATTAACATAGCTTAGTTTGGGACTAAACATTAATAGCACAAACAATTTGTAGAGATTTGTAGACAATGTTTTAGGGCTATGCACATCAGAGTATTAAATTGATTTGGATATTGCTGATGGGCGCTTCTTGTAATTCCTATAATTTAGTTGCATTTATTGGCCTTGACAGCTATTGACTATGGCTCATTTTATACTATTGAATAATCCTAAAAGTTTCCTATTTAGTATTAAATATTGCAATAATAATTTATAGTTTCACATGGAAGTGCAGCAACTAGAGGATCTTTTTTTTAATTTTTTTTTTTTATATATATATATACATAATGGAAGCTGCTGCTGTGGCTCTCGGGTGCTCTCTGGATGCTGTTTGTCATCATCTGGTGGGGGAAGTCTTCTGTGAAATTATGACAATGAGGGGACTGAGTGAGAAGGCATACTGTACCAGCTTTGTTTTACAAATGAACCTGTGTGATGATGCAGCACTGTGTGTGTGTCAGCTGTAAATAGGAAGTAATTTTTTTTCTCAGTCGCCAACTTCATGAGCTGATTATTATGTTTTAAATGTCATATGGCGTGGTGTCAGCACTGATAATGGCTACTGTCAGGTCCGCTCCCTTAAGGTGCAGTAGTTATAAATGTGTTTAACATCTCTTGTGCATAGACACCTGTGAAATAATTTAGCGAGGGTCTGACTAGGGCTGAGTCCCTCTGCGGTGCTTCTGTGTAGGCCACATCACCCACGTGTGGCCCCTGCTGCGTCTCCCCGTCTGTGTGGCCCCTCTACCACCAGTCATGGTGCCTTTGAGTGCCTGGGCCAACGAACCGGGAGACCTGCGAGTCTTAGACGTTCTATACCACTTATGTGACAGACTGTGTGATTTGTTATCTTGGTTTATTTTTGCAATTGATTTTTATTTAATATAGTGCTACATTCCATGGAATGTTGAAGCTGCAATGTGAAGTGTAGTTAGTTTCCGAACAAATACGAGCTTTGAGGAATTGGCACCCACAAAATGACCATTTCAATGTCAATGACTCACCCCATGGTACCTTGAAGAAAACGTTGTGTTTTTTTTCCTCGCATGCCGAACGAAGAATCAGAAAACTGAGAAAAGTCTTGATTAATTGAAGTAAATAGGGGCCGCGTTCAATTCTGTTTTTAACCCGGCCCCCATTAACTTCAACTCCTCAAGAATTTTCTCCAGTTTTGGCTTCTTCGTTCACTGTGGAGACGTTTTCTTCAAGAATTCAAGGTAAGTAATTGATGTACAAACAATTGTTTTGGGGGTGAAGTATTCCTTTAACTGGGTGAAGCGTAAGAGCTTTTTTTTTTTTTACCTTGATAAATGTGCCATAGGTATTTCTTGTTATGTGTTTCAAAGGAATAGTTAGCTGAATAGTCACTGTGTTTATGTTTGTCTGCTTCATGGACTCTGAGGTTAGTCTTCAACCCTCATGCCTTTTGTACGGTGGATATTGAACTACCATCTCTTCGTGGCCAACATATCACTTTAAGGTCAGAATTATCCCAGCAAACACAGTCATAGATACATGTCGCGACTTACAGAACAGCAGCCCTGCTGGTGTGATGTTGAAGATAAGATTAGAATAAAAGAAAGTAATCATGAGACTTCATACGCACAAACAATGTTCCACTAAAGGGCAAACCAGTGGGTAGACTGATGGATACTGGTGCAGCATTGGTTAACTCATAAAACAGGCTAACAACGACACTTTGCTTGAGGGCAAGAAACACTGTTTGCACCATCTCTTGCGCCGTGTTAATCGACCTTAGTCAATGCGCTGACATTTTTGCAGCCATCCGGGATTGAAATATGAGTCAAATACTTTAATGTGCCAGTTTTCACAACATGTCTCCAAAGCTAGTATTGTATATTTCACTGAAAACACAATACATGTATCATAAAAGGTTGGTTTCTTGCTGCTAGCAGAAAATGATTAACGTTCTCTCACAAATAAAAAAAGGGATTGAGATTCTTATAGAATGTTTGGAACGACCAGCCCCATAAATCCTTGGGGTAAACGCGTGACTACGAGCCCACAGCCATCGAGGTGAATTCCTCTGCCCTGTTCGACATCTTATCAGGGAAGAAAATATTTTTGCACAGTGAAATCATTTTTTGCGTGTTTTGTTTTCTGTATCTCTGCTGCAGTTTGTCACGTTTCCCTCTCTCTCTTTAAAATCATGCCTATTTTTCTGTGTCTCTTATTACTTACAGATGCTGACTTTCAATGAATAAAATGGTGACGTACGTTGATCACAGTAATCAGTCTCGTGTATTGGTTTACTCTGTTTAAAACAACAATGTGCGCAATTGACTTCACGATAAGAATATATTTGAAAAATATACGATTGTACGCCCATATTTTTGATCCAACTATTGGTCCATTTAATGTTGAATTTGCCATATAATCTATAATATAAAATAGGTTCAACGAGTGTATGTCTAGTCAGTCATGACTTTTAATCTCATGAATACCGCCCTACTGCCTCTTCACACCCTGGCAGACGTCCATTGAGCATTGTTGCAGTGTAATTGGGCTCAGATCAGAAAATGTCTTCTGACACAGTTAAAACAGTTTGCACCAAATCCACAATGGTTCTAACACAGACAACAAAGCACAATAACTGACCCGTTCTTGGCAGCGATTCCCCCACAAATGAGTCTTACACTTGTGTACTTGGCAAAAGAGGCTGTGAAAAGCACCATGGTGTGGCGTTCTTGTTATGTGCTGTTCTGCCTTAAAAGTGTAAAACTAAGAAAAACGACTTTAAAGTTGTTTTGGAGCTAAATGAATTGTTGGCATAATATTGGAAATGTGGCAATTCTTTGTTTTTTTTTTAAATTTATCTACCTAAAAATCTTGATCTCATACTTGACCTTTGACCCTTATTCGGAGGTTAAGGTGCTCTGCCTTTGCATTGACTGTAAAATAATCAGGGGTCATGCCAAGAGAAAAGGCAAAAACTTCCATTTGATCTCTCACTGTGTTGTTGATTACAGTTGTAAATATACTGTATGATAATAAATAAATATGCCATGAAATATCATAAGAAAGTCATAGTATAATATGTCTTGAAAAATTAAATAAAAAAGTCATAGTATAGTATGCCATCAAAATCTAACTAAAAATGTCATAGTATACCAGGACATAAAACAAATAAATAAAAAAAATATTATAGAAAAGTCACAGTATATATATGCTGTAAAAAACAATCATAGTATAGTATATCATAAAAATTCATAGAAAAAAGTCATAGTGAAGTATGTCTTAAAAAAGACAATAAAAATGTCATAGTATAGCATGCAAAAGAAATGTCATTAAAAAAGGGACCGCATAGTATGCCAGAAAAATATAATAAAATCCGTAAGTAATCGTATAGAATGTCCTAAAAATATCATTAAAACTGTCATGGTATAGGATGCCATGAAAAAACTAGTATGGCATAAAACAATTATTAACAAAGTCATAGTGAAGTATGTCTTAAAGAATATGTGACTCTCTACATCCTGTGCTCGTATGACTCAGTGTTAAACCCACTGAAACTAAAGACATGTTTGTCTCATTCATTTGTATTCAGTCCTCCAACTCCAAGCAGTAAATTATCTTGATGTTAATATTGTTTATTTGCTTGCCCCCTGGATGACTTTTTAAATGTTATTATAAATAAAGCTTTTCAAAGCTAATTCTGCATTATCTTAATTTAGAGTGCCTGTTTTTCTCTGAGTGATTTGAATGTTACACGACCAATGTTTTGGTCATTACGGTGGCGGAATCTATTGCAATTCACAGCATGACAGAAATTGGTAGAAAGGAGGGGTGTTGGAAGTGAAACGTGCCTCACATACTGAGAGCAAGACACTTTGGCGTTGAAACAGTTATAATTACTGAGAGAACTGTGAAGTGCTGCAGCTGCGGCAGAGTGAAAGAAGCCATGGGTTTACTCTTGTGGTTGGAAATTAAAATTAGAATAGATAGACTGGGTATTCCCAGTGAGCGTCCAATTGGATCATTATATTTAACTCTGACTGTACAGCAACTGAGAAATGTCATGGGTTATGATGTAAAAGTTTTGAATCATAATGTTTGTTATGATCCGTCATTGGCCACATATCTGTAATGTTCTCTTTCGGATGTATAGTTGTTACCAGTTAACACTTACTACCGTTTTATCCAGTCCAGACCAATGTGTAATCTGAGAGGGAGCTGCTGCTAAATGTCATCCTCACTACAACACAATCAACAAATGTGAACAAACCTTTCCACACAGGAAAACAACACAATGCAAACACATGCAATGAACACACCTTCCACCAGGGGGCAGTCTGCAGCCGCGGAGGGATAGTACAGTTTTACACAGATGGTATCATACTTTATAAACAAAGAGAAATCTCATAAGTGTGTGCCTTTTTTCATTTCATAAAGGCTCAAAATGATCATGTTCGTGTCACAAATAGGGTCAGAAGTGAGGATTTGGCTGGCAGGGAGAACCAATCACATGAAACAAGCTGGAAGGAAGTAGTTATTTCCCAATGCAGCTGAAAAGAACATAAATTAGTGCAAGTGAAAGAGGATGTGGGAATGTAGGTGTGCAGTGTGCATGCCATGAACTGCACTCCTCTTAGCATGCGAAGAAGAAAAAACAACAGCGTAGCAGAAGTGAGGCACGTTTCCTGCCACCGTCCTCTGCATAGGAAGCAGGCAGATGAAAAGAGGTTTCAGTGGCTTCAGCAGGGCTCTGTAATGCAGCTCAGCGTCTACATCAAAGCCCATTACATTTGAAGAATGCCACAGCTTTTCTGTACTAAATTGATCCATCGGCTTGCGCTGACTCCCTGCTTGTGTATGACTGAGTAAGGATGACAGGCGTTTTGTAGGAGTTATCGCAAAGGGAGAACCGGCTGTGGCTGTGTGTGCTTGGATGCTCTTGTATTTCTGCTGTTAACAGGACCAAATTCCCTCACAGGGATAGAAAGATGTAGAAAATCATCCGCAGAATGGATATTCTGGCTAGTTTGGAGTTTATCTTCAGGATTGAAGTTGGAATGCATGTTTAAGTAAGGGTCAAGGTGAGACGTGCAACAGAGACAATTACAACATTGTTTTAATTCCTGAAAAGCATATGAAAGCGAATGAATGTGTGGGAATCTTTAATAATACACCCTGATAATAATGGAACAACTCACAAGGGGTCTCCACCAAAATAGACTAGAACAACAGCGAGAGAGCCACGGAGAACATCAGAGGATGAACGCAGCTCTGTTGTCATAGGAACAAAACCCAGGCTGTTAAAGCTGGATGTCAAGAGCAGGATTATCAATTAGGAAATGGAGAAACTTTGTCTTTGAAGTGAAAAGCATTTTGTTTACCTTACCCGGCCTGAAAGACAACAAGCAGGGAGTTAATTCCCGCAGATATGAGTATGGTGAATTGAAGCAGAGTGAAGGGGAGAGGGAGATAGTTGGAAAGAGCTCAAGTTGCCAAATCTGCATGTGTGTTTGTGTTAGCGTGTGTGTGTGTGTGTGTGTGTTTCTACAGTACTCAATGCTCCTCTTCTTTGGAGGATTGGAGTTATTTCATGTGTGCGTGTGTTCCCCTGTGGGTCTGAGGCTGATAAACCTTGCTTGTTTCTGTCTTTGTATAATCCCTTTGAGTGTCAACACGATGATAAACCCATGAGTACGCTCTTGTGTGACAGTCCCTCTGAGAGCCAAGGTAAACATATTGGCCACCTGCCGCCGTTAGCAGCATGGGATGCATCATAAATGCGCTGGTATTTTAAAAGAAAAACAAAGTCATCTCGAAAAAACAAAAACCAGCGGAAGAAGCATTGTGTCGCTGGATTAGCCAACAAAACTCTTTCCTTTCTTCTTCTGAAATCTTTTTTCTTTGCTTCCAAAGAAGACACTAGATGATTCTGGCCTTAAACTTATGATTTGTGAGGCGAATAAAAGAATTTGACCTTCCACGTTGCATGACTGACAGTTTACCACCTCACGAAGATGGATGAGATAACTCTTTGCCCCACTACAAAGAAGGCAACACTGGCACATATTGAGAGGGTTGGAGGGATAATAAAAAAAAAACCTGTACTTTTATATACTGGTGATCCCTCGCAGGAAAAAAATACTAAAACAAATGAAGCAGATAGGAATCGCCTGCTGGGAGATGAAGGACAGGAGAAACAGGAAGCAGAGCGGCGCTGCAGGAGACATGATGTCACGCAACTTGCTCAGTGATCTTAGAGTTGCTGCCTGCTGAGACACACACCTGGCTGTGGGGCTGCTTTCTTATGGTCCTCACAGTTGTATAACGTGTGTGCATGGTGTGTTGAGCACATTTCTGCATCTGAAGGACAGAGAGAGAGACAGAAAGCCAATGTATTAATGGAAGGTCATTCCCAGGACCAATTAAAAAAAGCTATGTGAGTGCGTGCGTCCTTCGTTCTCCATCTGGATGTTTAACATTTCATTTATCATTTTTTAATTTTTTTAAATGTTTTAAATTGTATTTATCTTTTTATTGATTTGTGATTTATCTCTTTCAATTGTTTGCTCAAATGTAAACCTCACTGACCCACTACTGGGTGAGTCATTTCAAACTCATGCCCTTCAGCCAAACATTGTTCAAACCCACAGAAATATATTTCAAATTCTAGTGGAGAACCTTAAAATGCCAAAAATGTCAGGCTCTATAATGATGCACAATACATCTAGAATAGTTGAAACCAGCTGATGCAGAATATATGTGATACCGTCAGATGATGAGATCATTTTTCCAACATTGAAGCTAGAGAATTATCAACCAACTCTACAGTTTCCCTCAGCTACTGTAGCTAGCCGTTTTAGCATCTTTAGGCCGATTGTTTTGGTTTTACAACTCACAAACTTTACTGTTTGGCTTCAGTCTCACTGACTGGACAATAAGTCTTGGAAACAAGACTCCAAATGAATGCCAATGGTGCTCTGTGGCTGCTGGAGGGGGAAAAAGGCTGTTTGCTAACATGTTAGCCATAAGGGGAATGTTGTGTTCTGCCACCCTCAAGTGTCCAAAAATAAAATAACAAAAAGATTACTGCTTTAAGGGGAACACTTTATGTCAAGGGGGTTGAATTAAACTAACAGTCACAGTAAGTATCTCACATTCACAAGAGCTTTCGACTCCTGTGTCACGAGACGCTCCCAAAGTTTGTGCTTGAATAAAAGGAGGACAGGAAGCTGGGAGACATACACAGGAGAGATAACTTTTGAATAATGACCATCTGAATAATGAAAAAACAATATGAAAGATCATATCTCCAAGTTCCAGGACATTGTAGAGGATAATGATCGCGATAAAGTTGATGAAAGAAGGAAACAAAGTAGTATAAAGAAAAGTGAGAGGATGCAGAAGAAGTGGGGAGAAGGCATTCAGGGAGGAAGTCCTGATAAGACGACGATTCAGAGGCCAGCTCAATCTGACAAATGTGAACATATCAGTAAATACAGCGATATCAGTCCATTTCATCTCATCACCGAGGGTCATAATTTCCCCAGCGGCAAGTCATCCCAGCGTTCTCACAGGAGAGAGTGCCGTGCCTCACCTGAGGCTGAGTTTGGGATTTAAGTTTGTTGCAAAGCAAAGGTGTGTCTGGAAGATAAGGCGGCATGTGAATAGAAACAGCAGAAGCCAAAGCTGCAGATGAGATAATTTACTGTTCAGCATTTGGGTCTTATCATTACAGTAAGTCCTCTAACAAAGGAACAATATCCAGCAACAGGGAGAAGTGAAAAGTCAGATGTGATGTTGGATGAAAGAAAAAAAGTCCGAAACATGGAATATAAACACCTTCAGCACGGTGACAAACTGCTTTGATTTGAAGCAGCTCGGCATCACCGAGCACGCGGACTTTCTCAGATTTTGATGTCTTGTTGTCATGGAGGCAAAGCGGTCGGCCTTGGTTACCGTAACATTGATAATCTGCTCTCGCTGGGCATTTCTTAATTACATCACCGTTGGACGCAGACACACTGTGTACTCAGGGATAATAAAAAGCTGCGTTTGCATGAAAATACATTATTGTCTATCTCTGCATCTGCATATCTCCGTCCATCAGCGTGTGCATGTGCACGTGAGTGTTCAGCCCACATCCTCCCTGAGCCTCCCGGAGGCTGCTGTACAAGCACTTGACTTTCAGCATCTAAACAAACAAACAAACAAACAGTGCTCCCGTTTCTTAAATAGGCACTTAGTGCTAGCAATGAGACTCATTTATCAATATTTGTTTAGATTGCTGAAAATGCTGCAATGTGAGGCCAAAACCACTTTAGTAAATTCATGAGTTTATGTAAAGTTCTTAAGAGCCAACACACGCACGCACACACACACACACACACACACACACACGTGGTCATCCTTGAGAGATGAGACACAATCCGTCCTAATGCTGAGTGACAGTTGATCATCATGCCGCACACTCACATCTGTCTCAGTTTGAGCTGCGTGGTCCCACTCACAAACACAGCGGGCACAAAGTTGGAGAGCTGGATATACTTCATTGGATCTACATGTCCCGACAAGTGGCAGCAGTCGGTGTTATCATCAGAGGAAGTTTATCTTATGTTTTTTTTTTCCTCTTTTGTCTTTGATATCGAGAGTTTTATCACGTGGCGGAAGGGAACTTTAGGAGGCTATTTTAAGGGAGAGTTTAAATTATACATGCTTTCCAACATCTGAGGAATATCTGTCTTTTATAGTCCCCCACAAAGAGAAGTGGAACTGCAGCAAAGCTACTTCTCACTGGGACGAGAGGAAGCGCACGCTGTGCGGTTGTAAGCGTGGTGAGCGTTTGTGTGCGCACATTTGTGTGAATATTCATATGGCGCTGTGTGCTTTGTATCCGTTTTGAATCAGGGAACACTTACAGAGACATATGAAAACTCACAGAGAGTTTAAAGCGCACAACAAAGCTGTAAAATGATTCTAAAGCTCAGTGAAAAAAACTCAGGGAAAGACATTCATGTAACCATATATATATATATATATATATGTATATATATATCATATATGAGTGGGAGTAGACATCCTCACATGTACACTCACACACAGAAACATGTGCTGCAGCTTTGCCAGTGCGGTGTGCGTCTCCTGTGGGGGATTTGCAGGAGATAGCAGTGAACATAGCGCAGGATTTCTGTCATCATTGAACACATGGGGAGAAGAGCCTGCCTAGACAGCAGCATTGACAGATTGCATGAATAATTTAGGAACAAAGTGAGAGGCCTCATAGACCTCTGAATCACTACCAATGACAGCTGCCTGCTCTGACTTTGGCTCCTCTCTCATCTTTTTTAATGCATATTATTTCCATAAATTCCTCTCCTTACATCTCTAAGTTGTGTCCGGACGCAAAGAGCACAGTGGTGGAGCTCTGACACGCGAGCAGGGGCTATGGATTGTGGGACAAAGCAGAGTGACTTTTGGAAACAATAGAACTGTAAGATTTCACTCGTAGTTTACTTGAAGCAATTAAACCCTAAGTGGCTCATCTCCCCGGCTCAAAGGGGATGTGTGGAGGACCTGGACTGGAGAGTATTATCATAACAAAGTCACTGTAGATGATTCAGACTTAGATCTTTAGCATTTTGTAAAGGGTAGCAGACAGTCTTTATTGATTGCAATCTTTCTGTCAGATATAATTGGAGGTTGGTGATTCGTGGCCTTGTTGATTTCAGAAGGAGGAGGAGAAAGGGGCTCGAGGGGAGAATGAAAATGAAAGCTGGTGGAAATGCTTAAAAAAACTGTCTGCTGCATTGCAGAGGTCCAGTATCTGTCAAAAACAAGCTACCCATCAGTGGTGTGTTTAAGCTTTTAAAGGAGCAGATGTTGTCTGAACCTCAGTTATTTTGCTAATTGCCCCCGTCACTGTCGTCAGAGGAGACGAAAAGAAAAGACTTTGTCGCTGCAGTTATGCCGAATAATTTTTCACATTTGCACAATCATCACAACTCAGGGAACAATAGCTTTGTTTGTAATGTAATTTGTTTTTGGCCAGCAGTAATACTTTGCAAGTAGATGCAACTCTGAGAAAAAAACGTTCGATATACTTTGATGGGTCTTATTTTTCTTAGCATCACAGCCAGGCAAAGTTTCTTTTATGACAACACTGTGCTGCGATTTGTGAAGAAAAGTATCTTTTGACAGTAAAACATGACATTTATTTTCCTGTGCTGTTTTACTTCTGTTAATCTGGATTCATTACAATATGTCCAAATTCTAGACTCATGACTGGATTTTGAGCTGGGTTGGTTGAATGTCCAAGGAGGTTGAGCTATTCTCTGGTTAACTGTACGGGCAACAGACTAATAATCAATTGAAAACTAAAAACATACATGTATAGATTACCAAAGTCAGTAAATAAATTATATTGTCCAGTCCTAGTACATTCACACGTAATATATATACATTTATAATAAAAAGTTGGTAGGGAGGCGACAAACTGGCCCACTTCCCTGCACCAAGTTTGAAATTTAAGCCAAGCTGCAGGGGTTGTGTGTGTGTGTGCGTGCATGCGTGTGTGTGTATGGCCTGCCAGGGTTTGGCTTGATTTTATAACTTTGGACAATTTGCCCCATGAGCAGTGACTTCAGAAGTGTGTTCAGAAGTCACTTTTCCAAAGCAACCAAAAACAATCAAGGTACATCCATCCCAAATCCCGCCAGGCGCTCTATAATCCACACAGCCTTTATTAAAGAGTGACCCTTTTCAACAAGGATTTAACATAAAAAAAAATCACCAAATTCAAAGATTTTTTAAATGGCCTTTTGCACGAGAAGTGATTAGAAACAGCATTCCTGTTCCACATGTCACTTACAGAGGGACTGGCAGACAGACCTACTGTAATCTACATTTTCACCACCACCACCCCCCTCTGTCTTCTTTTAAAGAGGAAGTTGAAGGTTTATTAGAGTTGGTGGCCTGTGATTGTGTTTTAATGAGAGAATGACAGCGGAGGGAAGATAAGGCACACGGTTCGGGCTGAGAGGTCCTCGGTGGGATTAGAATAATCATCAAAAAACGGCATGTCTTTAAAAAACACACAATGGAACAGGGCCGCTCCTGTCATCCTCCACTCCTCCGCCCATTCATCCCGCTGTCTCTCCATCCCTCCACCCTGACACCAGTCGGCCAATTGACATTCCAGTGTGATGGTCGGCTGCTTGCGGAGGAATGTGACATTTCCTCTCATCGCTCTCTGTACCGAGCCAAATGTGCGGTTTTACAGATTAGAGGGGGGAGGTGAGAAAACGTGAAGATGGGGGGGTAGTGTGGAGAGAAGATGAGATAGATGTGAGAGAGTGAAGGGGCGCTGACAGAGAGAGAGGGAGAGATACAGAGGCATTCAAGTACTGAATTAATGCAAACTCACGATAATGAGGCATTCAGATACAATCAGCATCATTCCTGTGGGCACTTTATTTACATGTCCCCTATTTAATGTCATCAAATCAGCTACTGGCGTTGCATTATGGAAATCACCAGTGTGAGTGGGATGAATATAGTGCTTTTCATTTAGGTTACCTATAAATGTCACATGTTAATGTGACATTAAGACTTGTGATACACAAAGACAACTGACTGTGGCGCAACAGCATTGTTCATATACTGTGTACTTTGTGTGTACCTGGAGGATTAAAAAGTATATTGTATACAAACGTATATATTTGCACAAGGGACCCTCAAGGCAACACACTTACATTAAGTGAGTTTCGCTTTGGCACTTGGGGAAGCAGAAACAAGCAGATAAGGCAACACTGATAACTCATCACATATATATCTTTTTTTTTATAGTCTTAGTCCTGTGTCAAATGTCAATTTTTTTGTTTGGATGAATCAACCTCATTTTTTTACTCAAGTTTTAGTTGACTTAAAGTCTGTGCATTGTCGTCTTATCTTAGTCAAAGAAAACGATAACTATTGTATTGTATTTTTGTCCATTTTAATCACCAGATTATAATGAACATTTCAGTCTATCTAGTGCGGGTAGTACAACCGAAACAATGAGCTGAAAGACGCTAAATGCTCTGTAGAGCTGAGGGGAACTGCAGAGTGCAGTGATCCTTTGATAAGTGTTCGTCACTATCAGCGACTTCTCTTACATACATGTAGCCATTCGATCCACTGCTGATTAAATATTGACTGGAGCAGCTTTACTGTTGAAATTGCAGCAGAAACAGCTTTATTATTATTTTTCCCATCTTGACATACCACCACTCTTAAATGCGTCATGTGGATGTATAGTAATAATTTCCCAGTATGAGCATGACCAATGTAGGACAGGGTAGCCATTGTTATAAGCACATTTATCTTGAGCCTCATGCTATCTCAAACATGTAAAATGAGATCAAACTGAGCCTGGAGCTAGTGGTACACATTGAGAGCAGACTACATGTGTGCATTGCAACATCTCACTGCTCTCATGTGTGACTGATATACTGCAGGGGCCCATACATTATACTGAAAATGATGATTTTTTTTTTCTCAGACAAAAGTGTAATCTTGAGGTGAAATAAAGGTGGAGGCAAAGAGAGGACCGTGATAATGATTTGTTTGTCTCGGTGGTCAAGCTGAGGTGGAGATTGAAAGAAAAGTGAAGTTGTAATCTGGTGGAAGCCCAAGTGGGAGAAAAAAAAAAAAAAATCAAAAACAAACAAAAATCCTTTGCTGTAGAAAACCCACCACACCACTTTATGTGAAGAGCTTGTGTGGGAGGAAGTGTATAAATATTATTATGTGATTACCGTGTGTGTGTGTGCGTGTGTGCGTGTGTGTGAGGGAGTGAAAGTTCAAGAGGTGTCTGAGAGCTTCTGCTGTTATATATAGTAACATCTCCATCACCATGCGTGTGTCCGTCTTCCCAGTCTGATCACACTTTGCATCCACACAGAGAATTGCAAAATTGGCATTAATATCGTTTCCCATGCTAGCTTAGTTTAAGACGTTGGGATTTAAGCAGAAACTTGAATCTCAAGGTTTCGGTAATCAACAAGTCGTGATTTCGCAGAATAAATGTGTATAAACAATAAACATTTCCACACAGTCACACAGCCCAAAAGACAAAGATGTCGTTGTGTTACTTTCATTCCAACAAACATATCTCCATGCCCTGCAGGGGATAGGGATATGTGAACTCTGCTCAACTGGAACTCTCCCTTATTTACTGCTCTTTAAATGCTGTTTAAATCACACCAGTTAATCTGAAAGGCTTTAGCGGTGTTGATGTGTGTGTGCACAGTTTGTGACAGCGAGTGAGAGAGAGAGAGAGAGAGGGGGGGGGAGAAGGAGAGGGGGGGAGTTAGTTTGCGGCCTCTCTCTACAGGGAGAGGGGATTATGTTTCTCTGCTGTCATGTGTTCTGACATTCAGAATGTTATTAAACTTCAATAGGCTGAGCTCAGGGTTCACTGATTACTCTTACTGGGGCTGAATCTATTATTCAGGGCGTACTCCACACCGCGTGTTTACTGAAATCAAAATCACACCTGCACACTTCACACACCGATGCATATACACCTGCACATGCACTCGCCTATGCATATATGCATATACATGCACGCTCCCTCCAGGCAGGTGCTCACACACAGAATTATACAGACGCAGATAAATGCATTAGTTTGAATTGCGCCATTACTGCAGTAATGCATTTTAGGCAATGTGGCTGTCTTGGCCAATTAGGTTTGTGTGCCTACTAAATATGCATTGGGTATCAAAGGAGAAGGCTGAAATTTTGAGTTTTGAATGTTTCTATAGCGATGTGAGTGTCTTTCTTGTGAACTCTGACTTTGAGAATGAGAACAGAGAAACCAAAACTGAAGCCCACTCACAGCTCACAGCAAATACACCACCATGCACCGACTGGCAGAATGAAAAATGTCTCCTATTGCCAAAAAAAGCTGTTCCTCTTCAACAAATGGAAAGGACAATTGAAGCATTGCTTTTGCGGTGAGGAGATTTAAGCAGGGAATTCTGGCCTATTGAGTGAAACATTACATTGAAATGGAGGGTATTTCCTGCTGCTTGGATTCTGACCCAAGCCACCAGAGTGATTGGCTAGGAGTCTACCTGGGTTGTGCAGGGAGCCTTCCTAACGTTGATCACTGTGGAAAGCAGCCCTGCTCCATAATCCCCTCATCTGTCATTCTGTCTGAGGCGATGTGGGCTGCCATACATCTCTCCCTCACTCCCTCTCCTGTTCTCTTTGTATCCAGCGTCCGTTTACTGCCTCCATCCATCTTCCCCTCAAGGCCGTCGTCTGCCTCCGTCCACCGAGATGGACAGATGGGCAACAGAGGAAGAGAAGTTGGGTTCAGGGCGCCAGCTTTACCTTAACTTCAGGAGGTCTGGCAGCAGAGCAACTTTTCAGTTCCCCCAACAATGAGGAAGCACATACCTCAAACAGGGACAGTTAATCTTGAGCGCATCGCACTAACAGGCTCCGTCTCGGGATTGACTGTCCCGTTCAGTCGGTCCCTGGGTGACCCTCAACACCACAGAGACGTAGGAGGACTAATAAAGCTCCAACTGGATAGTAACTCATCACAACCTCATACGTTTTCATTGAGAGAGCAATAGAACGCCATTATGAGTGATAAATCTGCAGCTAACGGGACGTGTGAAGCTTCAAACTGTGAGACTTGATGTGGGCACTGACCACTGAAGTGCTGAAGCAATATTTAATATTGAAGAGTGTCCTGCCTCTGTCTGTGTCTACATACCTGTTCAGTGTGCTCAGAGAGTGGCTCTTTTGTTGTCGCTGTGTTGGCTCTGGACTGCAGCACAATGAATTTGAATTGAAACAATGAACATTAATCTATACTTCTGACTTTTAGCTGGAATTTGAAGCTGTTTACATTCACATCTGAGTCAACAGTGTGGCTCTTTTTATCCATACCCCAAAAATAGGGAAAGAAAGTCATTTGCAAATGAGCACAACTTAAAGCCAGTATAGAGAAGCACAGTCCCTCCACTTCTGCCGTCCCACATAGGACCTTATTTCGCAAGAAGATTCATTTTTAACCCTGTTTTTGTTGCGAAATGAACACGATATGTGTAATTCATGGCACAATTCAAATGTGATCAATAAGTTATTTTGTCTCTCGCTGTTAGCTACCGTACATATTTTCTTCTGAAATAAGGTTCCATGGTGGTCCACCACAAGAGGAGGGACTTCACCGCTCTGTGTGTGGGATTTTATTTCCATGCAAGTGAATCACAAGTTCAGTCTGACTGAAGTCACTTGACCAATCGAGAACAGTCTTTGGCCGGTGGTGAAAGAAAAAATATCAATAACATACATTTTGAGCGTGCTATATACAGTATATATATGTTCGTATGTGATGTGAAAGGCATGCACGTGCTTATACCAGTATGTTTGTAAATCAAACAAGCATTAAGACTGCCCTAAAGCAATTTCTGTGTATTGCCAATGAGCCATTGGTATTCTTCAAATCTCATCCTGCTGTGAGTGCTGTCAGACTGAGAGACAAGGCCTGAGGGCTGGATGGATGAGAGACGAGAGGTGCTGCAAGCCATTGAACTCCGTCTTGCAGCATCTCCGTGGGCGGAGAGTGTGTGCTCGGGCTTATGTGCACCCATGTCCATGTCTGTGTCTGTCTTTGCTCATGTATCCGTGCGGGAAAAAACTCCCACACAGATACGTGCGCAGCCACTGCCTGTAGCTGCATGTGGGTGTATGCAGCACACATGGAGGGAACATGGGGCAGGGACAAGAGAGGACAGAAAGAGAGGCAGTTGGATTACAAGTGACTTCCAAGATAAAAGTAATGAAGAAGAGTCAACATCCATGAGGCTATGTGTGACACTGCCCTTTTGCTAGAGACTGAGGCCGTTTACTTAAGCTGTTCCGAAGAGGAGCAAGCCTTTCCTCCCTGATGGCTGCGAGACTTTACTCTGTCTCCCCGACACGAGCAGGCAGCAGCATCTTCACCACTATTGATTTCCTTTCCTCCTCTATTTGGAAAAACATGGCTCACATGCCAGGAGGAGGAACTGCAACAAAGTTGGACCACCTCTCTTCATAACAGCATTATTGAAATGCAAAGGAAGAGAGGAAAAGAGTTTGGGAACAGACCTCATTTATAAATTAAATCGCCCACAGCAAAAATCAATAGGAAGAACCACCATGACACACACAAGCAATATTTTCTTTAAACTGAAGTAAAAACCAACCAAAATCAAGACTTAATGAAAATATTCTTACAAGCACTGGCACCACAGACACACTCACAACCAAGTGCAGGACAACAGGGAGCATCTATTAAGAGAGGGTTATGGTATACCAAAAACATTGTGATGACATTTTACTGCCCTCACAGACAAGTCGACAGGGGCAAAATGTATATATATAATATATATATATTTTTTTTTTCTTATCATAAAGAAATACTACCTTTGCCAGCCCCGTTTGCAAAAAATAAAAAAACAAAAATGCAAGGCTACTGGTGTAATTGACTGTTCACTGCAGCAGCAATGGTCCAATCATAGTTTAGCAGGCGTAACAAGGCGCAGAAGACCTGTCAAGCTCTGGATTTCTCCATGTGCTAAAGTGTGCGTCAGGTCTGTAGTGAGAGCAAAAGTCCACAAAGAAGAATGTTGCAGGGTGGTGTCTCTTGAACCAGGCCTACGTTTTTTAAATTATTTTATTTTAGTCCTCACCAAAGCCTTTTTCTCTTGTAATGCTGAAAGAGAAACATACCGTTAGAAAATACGAACAATAAAGTGTTGACCTCTGGCTTGCTTGTACGTAAATTAAGAGGCCAAAGAGTTATGTTAGAACGACTAACATGTTCCATATCATTTGTTCACTGTTAACCGGGAGAACCAAACGGACAGAAGAGCGGGACCCATAGAAGAAGTCGCATCAACACACAGCACAGATGAGCTACTGATATTTCAGAGCCATGGTCGGGTTCTAACCTGCGCACATTTGAGTCTCCTCCTGCACTCTCTCTGCTACGAGAGATGTATTTTTGTAATTTACGAACAAGGGGGATGGCCTCCCCCCCACAAATCGCCTACTACATAGCATACTAACTCGCTCTACACTGCAATACAATTCCTTTATTTCCAAGTCTTCTACATGGTGTGGGTGTTGACTTTTTTGTTGTATGGTTTCATATAAGTATGTAGCCATAAAGTTCATATTTAAGACTTAATTATAGGCTGCTTGTTTTAAAAGAAAAACGACTCAGCCGGAAATATTAGCAACTCATGGAGTTCACTGACATTAGCTGATGAAACCTGGTAGTGCCAATTGACATTTCAGCCAGCAAGATGGACGGTTAGAAATGAGTCTGCTTTTGTCTACATCCGTCCGAAATCAAGAACCCATTCTTTGGAAAATCATTAAGAACTTTAAGTGCAAAATCTTCCACCTTTATTATTGTAGATGGCATTTGTTCCTTGTGAGAATGGAAAGCTTGATGGGTGTCGCAACAGTAACTAAAGAACAGTTAATTGAAAAAAGTAACATTTTAGGTGAATATTGCAGATCCATCCACAAGGCTAACACAAGCGTGAGTCCACACCTGTGTTTGTCTAGGTGTTCTGGAGACTGTCCCAGTGGCTAATCAACTGTCCCCATTAGAGAGTCTGCTTATTAGTGTGAGTACGTGTGTGTCCACTTGTGTAGGTATGATGCTGCTCCTCATCAAAGGTCCTCTAATGAGAGACAAAAAGTGTGTGACACATCTGCACCTGGACACAATTAAGCAGCATTCACTTCCCCTGTACTTCACGCCTCTTTGGCTTGTGTGCATACTTTCTGTTTCTTCATCAACGTTTCTTCTTCACCCCGACATACACCATCATCAGTATAGGCTACAGCTGCAGGTGTTTCTTCATTCTATCAACTTTTTTTTGTTGGACCGTACTCCTGAAGGCGTTACAGTTTAAAAAGGACTTTGTAATTTTACAACATGATTTACTGGTCTTCAACCGATTCAGGGTAGGTGACACATCCAGATTTAATTTTAGATAAGGACTGATTGCTTAAATCCTGGGGACATGATTTCATTCTCCCCAGATGCATTTAATCTGAGGTGCTAGCTATGTGTTATGACTCGTGTCCCTGGACATTTACAGACACATACTAGACCTGTAGCGAGGACAGGAAGTTAGTACAGTACCGTGTCTCTGACGTCGTGTAAATAAGTGCTGCTGGAAATCACATTTAAGTAAGTGTATGACAAGTCTCTTCAAACACCTTGTTTCAAAGTCATAAACTTCAGCTCTGGTTGAGAGAACAACAATGCAAGAGTCCTGTTGAAACACCTAGCTTTGGAAAGAGAAAGAGAGATCTTAATTATACAGCACGCCTTCGGCTGTCAGAGCGAGAAAGAGCGGGGCCTCTCCGGTGGTTGATGTCACTAATCATGGGGTGTGTCACAGCATGACACCGTGCTATCTCTATATAACACACACACACACACACACAGAAATGTACACAATGAGCGCTACAGCACACAATAGCACATTCTATATTTGAATCGTCATCATAATAATAATAATAATAATAATATTAATAATAATTCCTTCTTCCAGGCTGAACAATAATATGAGAAACGACTGTTGCATGAAATGTTTCCTTCAAGTAATGAATGGTGTTTTCCGTTTCACCCCTTATGCACACAGATGCAATTTCCAGAACTGAATGTATGGAATCCAGGCTAAAAAAAAATAAAGAAATAACTAAATATATTAATTAGTCATTATGCAGAGTCTAAGGATTGTTCTAGCAACACCAGAGCTGCATTGACCGGTCACAGTCAGTTTGTGTTAATAACATTCAGGAGAATTAAACGACAAAAGGTCATGCTACAGATGTTTCATAACGAACAGGTTTGGATTAAATCAATTTTGCAGAGGTGAAGTTTTGCCCAAACCCAAGATTATCAGACTGAATAAAATAAATTCATACGTCACATTCGAGAACTAAAATTGTGTCGAACAGAAATGTAAAGGCTTGACACATCCGTGAAGAAACATTAAAACAGACTGTTTTGTAGGAGTCTCTCATAGTGACCAACCCACTTAAAATGATCACCTGACACTCGAGTTCCTCTTAGCTGTACGGAGCGTTTTAGTGTCTTTCAGCTTGTTGTTTTGGTTTTCCAGACTGCAACTATATCGTTTTCAGTAGGCAGACAAAGTTAGCGGAGAGCTAGTGAACATAGTGGAGCATTTAGCAGTAAAGGGCCATATATTACCCACAGGAGTTGGGAATATTGTACTTAAATTCAGCCGGTGTTTAGAAAGACAATTGTAAATGAATGCTAATGTTACTCCATGTCTAGGCAACTAGTTTGCCAAATAAACTTCATTAAGTGATACTATGTCATTGTGAGATATATGAACAATAAATAAAACTGAACAAATATAGATAGTTTATTCCTTTATTCAGTTACAAAAGCATGATGACTTCCTTCCAGGACACTTTGGTTAGAAAAGAAAGTTTATTCCTCAAAAAGTCTGATTCCTAATAGTTGTATTATTTTACTTTTCTTTTCTTTTTTTTTTTAACTGTGAACCCATTTATTGAGCAACGTTTCCATTTTAAAACAGTACCACCCTTTCCATAGTTTAAAAAACAACAATAATGTTTCTGGTGAACAAACTCTGGTGATTAGATTCCAGTTGTAAAATACCGTGAAAAAGGAAAACGATAAAGAATATTCAAATGGTGTTAAATTTCAAGCACTTAAAAAACACCAACAGGAAATCCTTTTTGAAATTGCAACAAAATAAAATGAAATGAACTCCAAACTGGCTTAAAACAACATTAGCGTCTACAGATTATTCAACATCAGTGTGTTTCAATTTTTTACACCCTTCAAAGTGTATAACACTTTCCCGACACCCCAACTCTCCTTTATAATACAAACATTAAGTGTCTTCTTTCTCTTTTTTCTTTTTTTTAAATTTTTTTTTACAAATCTGTTATGGCATATAAAACATCTGTCTGAAGGTAAAGCCTCCGCTGGAGAGAGCTGTGCCGTGTTCTAATTAATACAACATCAGCAAAAGAAGACGCATATATAAGGGAAGAAAGGAAAAGTACTCACGCGGTAGGTAACTAATTCAGGTACACTGAGGCATGATTGGGAGCAGAATAAACATTTTCACTGGGGGAAGAGAAAAGCCTTTTATATACACAATAGGTGGAGATATGTATGATTTCAGTAAACTCTGACTGCCCATTTTTCTTGCTTGTATGACAAATTAGAGAAGGAGAGGTCATACATTAGATTTGGTACCATCTTTTTTTAAAGCAGAGACTCGACCAGCAGTGGAAGCAGGGGGTGAGTGCTGCCTTTGTACAGGCGCTTGGCCTCTGCTGTGAAACCAGAGGTCAGTTAAAGTGCACGGTACATAATCTCAAACTGACCTCTGGCATCCGGCAGCAGCGAAAATCCCATTTCAAGCAACGACCTTCCAGTCACCTTAAAGTAAAGTCACACCGTTGGACTCATAGATATCGACCATGTGTGGTGGTGTTGATGATGCTCAGTGCATTTCAGGACTTATGTTGTGAGGAATTACTGCAGTTCGACTATTTCCTGTATTCTATATAATTCCTCATCATCCATGTGCTTGAAATGAGCTCTGCGGTGGAATATTTGTGTAGGTGGGAAGTGATTGGGAAGAGGAAAAGATGCTCGCGTTGGATGAAGGCACAGAATGTACCCTTCACAAAGCCTCGGGCTGTGATGCTTTGTGTACAGCTGTTATTGGTTTCCTCCCTGCTTCGACGGTTTTCACCTGCAAGACTGTTGGGTTTAAAGGATAAGGCTGGCAACATTCAATATTTTTCCCATGAAAAGACTGAAACCATCAATGAATTGATCTTACAAAACAAGCATCGCCAGTGTAGCTAATCCTTTGCCATCAATGACTATTCAACACATATCAATGAGCCACAGAGCTGCACTCGCAGAAATGTTCCTTCATAACTTTATGAAAATGGGCACGATAGTTCATTTTGAGTAAATCCCACACCCCAGGCTGCTATATATATATATATATATATATATATATTCACTAGTGCACCAAATGTGTATTAATCCGCTGCTGAAAATAGTCCCTAACAAATGCTCTATTTACTCCTGTTTGAGTAACATTTGCGAGAAACTACAGGGCTCATTCGTTTTAGAAAAATAATGAGCATATTTTGAAAATGAAACTAAAGATTTATAAGGAATCATTGGGCTTAGGGCTGAGTGTCACAGACAGAGGAGGCAGATAAGAAAGTTACATATTCATTAAGAAATGCACAGTCACCGTTGAAGTCCAGAAAAGTTCATCAAGAATTTAACACTCAAAAACTAATGAGCTTTATCAGGATTGCGTGGGTGCGGTGTGATTGACGGCAAACAACCCAACAACTGTCATCGCATTTTGTGTCAAATAAAGCTAAATCCTCCTTGCTTGACAGAAATAGGTGACATCCAGCGTATTGCTGTCAAGTCCTTTCAAGGGATCTGTTGACAATAAGGAAAATATACAATCGTGCCAGCCTTATTCTTTTTCTGTCCTTTAAATTGTCCTCGCAGGATGACCTAAAGTCAAAGTGTTTTCTGCCACTGATGGGAATATAAAATACACCACTAACTGACAAAACGGGCCAAGGAATGCAAAGTACATCACCAATAGTAATTTTGTGTTTTCAGGTGGAATTTTTGTTTCAGGCTTACATCGTAACTCAGGCAGTCTGCCCTTTGTCATCTCTGCCCTCGGCTGTTCAGGGCCTGCCACTCTGATTTCTGTTTACTTGACACGATCTGAAAAGGGAGAACTCTACAGCCGAGCAGCGCGGGGACCACCGCAACCTTGACTTCCAACAAACATGGATAAAGGTGACGGTGAACCTGTCAGTCACACCACATGTTTCAATCCCGCCTCCTCCCTGAGCTAGCTGGAGGAGGCCCACTTTCCTTTTTATAGGCCACGCATGATCTGCAATGGAAAATTTGAGAGCGAAAAGCTGCGCTGCCCATATCATTATAACTGAGTACAGCTGAAAATACATCACAGGAGGGAGTGAAATATGCAGCTGCAACAATAGTTTGCAACAACAGATTATATCTGAATCTGCCAATCTTTGTTCTTCAACGTGTGCTGCAAATAGACTCCTCAGTATATCAATGGATATGCTATGAATGTCACAACAGTAGAATACAGTGTAAGGTCACTCAGTACTGTACATAGCCACGGAGTAATGTGTCAGTTTGTTTTCTCTATTTTATAACCTTTATCAGGTCATAGTGAGCATTTCTGAATCTGCCCTCTGACTGTTATTGTGGTCTTTAAATAGTTAAACTCTACCTGTCGGTCAGTCAAACAAATGACCCGGCAGAAACAAGTGTATAGTGTATATGTGTGCATTTGTGAGAATGGTCATATAGCACAAAGACAAGGCATGATGTGTAAAATGAGGTGTAGCAGCAATGCATGTTTGTCGTAGCCCGGTCAACCGCTGATTTAAACAGCGCTAACCTTCAGTCGAGGAGGAATCAAACTTGTGACAAAGCTCTTTGCGCTATTACAACAGTGTAAACCATGTACTATAACAGAAAAACTGGCTATGCTACACAAAGCACTTTGTCCTTCCAAAATGGCGTGTAAATGTGAGAGGGAAAGAGAGCGGGAATGTCCCAAAAACAATATCAAATCATCATAGCAGTCACAAGAGTTTGTCCTCCTCTGCCACATCTGTGCAAAGACACGTTCCATCAGCCATCAGAAAGCATCTTGGTAGCACAAGGTCAGCAGTGGAGATGAAGATATTGCACACGCAGACTAACGTCAACATCTCCATCGAAATGGCACAGCGCAGGCGTCGCACTAAAGAATAAAGTTCTTTTTTCCCCCACACAAATGAACACTGTAAAAAATTCAAAAAACACGCTTCTTTATTGCAGCACATTTCCCTTATTTTTTTTTTTTCTCCATACCTCTTTTTCAAACATCCACTTATTAAAAAAAAATGTGGCGAGTGTCTGATCGTAGTTTGTGATGAGCGGTTCGAGAGTGCATTTTGGCAGTAGGATAAGTCTTTTTCAAGTCGGGCACGGCAACAGCCAGAAGGACAGATGGGTCAAACCGGACAGCCATGATTTTTGAGCTCATCTAGAGTCTTGTGCTCTTCTTCTGCCCCACCCTGCCTATTCCTCGCCGCCAGCACAGTCATGTGAGGATCACATGCCGGAGGCACCCAGTCCCATGCTGGCGGTGTGGCTCATACAGGGCAGCGTCTGAACGGTCTTGGGGAAGTCGTGGGTGAGAATTCGTCCGTTCTCTCCGCCACTCCCGTTGCCACTCATCCTGGTCAGGGTGGAGCAGCGCATGGCGTCGTTGATGGATTGCTGTCAGAAGCAAACAAAGGGATCACAGTTAGTCTACACGCCAGATTTCACTTTTACACACATGCATTATATCCTAATCAGAAAAGAGAAATGCAACAGTTAGAGCTCGCAGCTCACAGACTTATGTTAAAAGGTCTTTCAGCTATGGGAGAATCAAGCTAAGTTATGCAATTTCTCTCGTTATTACATAGCTATAAGCAGCTGTTGCTATCTGAACGTGGTGCTGGCACGCCGATGAAATTCAGGAGCACAATGAGCCGTTTGTAGTTTTAACCCTCTTTATCTGGGCCTGAGTGATATTCGCGGGTGGTAAACCGTGGTGCTGGCCGATGTGCATCAATGTCTACTTTGCAACCGGTGGAGCAGAGCGAGGTGTGGGCAGTAAGAAGGGAGCTGAGGCTTCACTCATTGATTTAATAGCTCCATTCTCCAGTCTAGCGCCATAAAAGCCACTAAACTCGAGAGTGATACACGCGAGCGCATGTGGTGTCTGCCTGTACCCCCTATTCTTAAGCTGATTAAATTGGGCAAAGCGAGATCTGGAGCAACCGGTGAGTACTACGGACTGGAGAACCGGGGCTTGGAGAATCACACCGGCCACTAATTGGAACGGCGTTGTTGTTTCTTTCAAGCCAAACAGCATAAAGGCACTGCCTGCACTAATAGGCTGCTCCCCAATCTCATCAGCATACTGATCAGGTGCCTCTTCGTGGGCTGATTAAAACGTAAGAGATTCATGTAGAAGATCAGTCCTTGTCTTGGCTCTGCCTTGTCTTTTTTGCTGTTTACACGGAGAGTATATCAGCGAGGGCCTTTGATGTTGGAAGAATGAATCAAAGGTTGTTTGTTGCAAATTGATCCACGAAGCTGATCGCTACGGTATTGCTGCAGTTGGAGGAGAAACCTCACATCTTCAAGTATTACAAGCAACAAGTCCATACTTTCAGATTTCTGGACATACAACAGTTTGAGTTAGACTGTTCGAGGTTAAAGCAGTGATGAAACATGTACCAGGCCTGCCTTATGGTATACATATAAAAGATGTTCACCACAATGGGCCCTGCGATTGCGAGACAGTCAGCAAAAAGAGAAGAGGGAGCAATGGAGAGATTTGCTCAGAGCGACAGAAGTAGATAGATGTACCACTGTAATTCAAATTGCCTTTATACCTGTGTAATGGTAATGGGATTTACCTGAAAATAAAACATTTTTAAGCTGAAATAAAAAAGTGTAATGTGTATTTAACTACTGAGTTCAGATTTTATATTATCCACCATTAACATAATAACATATAGTCAATATAATACAGTGTAAAGGTTTGAGAGCCACAGGTAAAGTTAAAGACAAACTATGCTAAAGATGCGAACAACCCTGCGATACTAACAGGAAAAAATACTGTTTGCATTGTTACCATGTGAGAAAGTGTAATCTAAATAGTTTTCTATACCGTGTGTATGACTTGTGCCAGTAAGTGTTTGTTGTTGTAATACACATTTCGACCACAAGAGGCTGAAGTGCACCACTACCCCATGTTCTGGCAGACTAGTGCTTATTATAATGCATCAGAAAGAAAGACATGACAGAAATATAATGTGACTTTCTAACAAGTGGAAGAAAACTTGAAGTCTTTTAGTCCTTAGAACATAGGGTAGTGGTGAACTTTAGCCTCTTGTGTGCCTGAAATAAGTATTACAACAACAAACACAAAAAAAAAATCACCAGGCAAATCTTTTATGTTTTGTTTTTCAGATGAAAACAATTAAATACGGAACTTAGAAAGATTATCCTGGCAAAACCTTTTTTTAAAACCTGTTCTTAAGTCATAAACACAGGAGAGAAAACAATTTAGATTACATTTAGATTTAAAAGAAAATTAATTGATAATTCCTTTTTTTCTCACTTGCCTCTCAGGACTTCCGTAATATCAGCTAAAGTGCTACAAATGTCAACTTTAGATAATAAAGAAACAGGCATAATGGCAATTTTAGAATTAAGTGATTCAACAACATTGCAGGAGATCAGTGACGTAAAGACTGAGCGAGGTAGCGGCAGAGGTAGAGAGAGATACAGGACAGCGTTTGCACTGCGGTGGAAGCCATGAGAGGCCCTACTGTGATCACGGTTAGATGGGCGGGAGGGTGAGGAGGCGGATGTCATCATCATCATCATCATCATCATGGTTTGAATCACAGCGTTTCCTACCCCGTGGCTGTGCTCTGCTCTTATATCTTAACAGTGTTGTTGGCGTACAGGCCGTAGCTCTGCAGCTCTGTGTAGGGGGCGCTAGCACCACTGTCTAAGGCTGAGCAGTGAAAGGCCTGAGCGGCTGAGGCGGCAGCGGCTCGCGCGGTGGACACCTTCATTCGGCGCGACTCGGTCCTGGACTTGTAGCAGAACTCCACCAGCGCCACCAGCATGGCCAGGCCCAGGCCGCCGATCAGGATGTAGAAGACTCCCGCCACATTGCTGAGGCTTAGAGCGCTCGTCTTGTCCTGGAGGGAGGGAAAGAAGGAAGGAAGGAAGGAAGGAAGGAAGGAAGGGGGCAGAGCCAAGTGGTGAGGAGCGATAGTGGCAACCAAACAACCTCTACAGCTTTAAACACATAAAAACAGACAGACACACATTCTTACACATGTACTTATAGACTAACATTAGCCTAACAAACAGGAATCACAAGTGCAAGGACTCAAATGTATTTCAGCAAAGTGACACAAAAATACACACACACTCAAACCCATACACACTTAAGAGCACGCACGCACGCACACACACAGCAACAATAAAACCATATTTTCGAGGCCTGTCTCACAAAGTAGGATTTAATATGTTAGCTGGATAATTTTAGATCCAACTCAAGCTTTTTAGTTTCACAAAAATAGCTCGGAGTCAAAGCTAGTAACATCCTCCTTTATCAAGTCTTTTTTAATTCAACATACTCCTGCAGTACTTCTCTGCACTTCACAACAAGCTACATTAATGAAACACTTTAATGTTGTGTTTTTCTCTTGTGTTCATTCATCCTGTCATTATTTTCTTCATATGAGAAAAAAAAATTAAAAATCCTGTTCCAGGCTACTTAGCATATTTAAATGTCAGCCACATTATTGAGGCATATTTAAACTCAACTCACTTTGTGAGACAGGCCCCAGATAATGACAATAAATACTGATCTAGACTTTGTATTACTTATGTCTACAATACTAAACATTACTCATACACATGAGTCTGCTTTCTCAAAATAAAATTTGGTAAGGGGAGAGGTACAGGTAAAGTGCGTGAACACCCCACTTCACATGCATTCATGCAGCAAAAGCACAGACAAGTCTTTAGTTTGACAGTGCTCCATTTTATAGCTCGTTATTCTCTATCGCAGTGGCACTAACTTACATTTATGCCTATTTATAGTCTGTTACGAAATGGAATCATTAAGACTTAAATCATTCAACCTAAAGGGCTCTTGTGGAACAATGGGGTCTAATGAGGATGCTATTTTATGTAAATTGGAGCTGTATTCACAAAGCTTCCTAGAGTTGTTTCCGAAAGGGCCACATCCTTAAAAATGTTTTAGAATAAATAGGTGTCTAAACTTAAAAATACAATAAAATCCCCCAAGACAAAAGTGAAAGTGTCTTAGCCCCTCACACAGCTAATAGCCTAACTGTTTTTTAGAGCTTGGGAGTTTTTTAAGCAGATGAGAAAATTGTATCACATATTCAGGTTGCTGCCAAAATAAAAAGAATAATAGCTTAATCGCTTCTTTCTAAGAGTTAAAGATCGATGTCACTGTCCTCCGTGTATGGTAAGTTAGCTGAGGCTAGCATGAAGACTGGAAAAGGGTAAACAGCTAATAGTTAGTGCATTATGACTTTGTTTTATATCCACACAAAGAAAACTTTTACACTCAAATAAGATGAAATATGTGCTAATTAGTGAGTTTAGGAGGTACTGGTAGGCAGAATGTGTTCCCTTGGGACAGAGCCATGCTAACAGTCGCCCCATTTGTTGCCTTTTTCTAAGCTAACTGTAGCTGTGGGCACTAGCTACAACAACTCTGCACGAAAGCAAATAAGCATAGTTCCTAAACTGTCAAATTATAACTTTAAAATCAAGTTATGTTCCCAAACACTTTAATATTTACTATAGAGGGATTTACAATTTCACGGTGAACCACATTTAAATATGGATGGCACTGTACTGCGAAGATGCTCTTGATACAGTATATTCGACTAAATGTCTCTTTAAAAGAGACTCCTTGCTATGAGTCTTTATCTAAGTTAGGAGCGCTCCGAAAATATTCTCAGTTTCTTTTAATGTGTTCCCTGAACGCTCAGCCCGTCATGGCACATGGTTTGACACTCCTGCGCTAAAGTATCCAAATATAAGCAAGGGAAAGGAAGAAAATAAATTCTTGTCCCTTGTACTGTGGTGACAGGATCAGAAGGCCAGCTGACAAACACATACAGAGGTTCCTGAGCTAAAGAGTAAAAGCTTTTCTGTCAGGGAAGACACCTTCCTAAAACAGAAGACATCCTAAACTGGAAATGCATGCAAGCACGGTGGCAGACTTGGTGTCACTCGGGGTCAATCTAGCATATTGACAGGGCTTGCGTCCACACATGGACACAGCACAGTGAGAGATTAAGGGGCAGGATTATTTTTATGAGCAGAACGCAAAGGTTACGGCTCACCATGTTCGAAAGGTTAAGCAAAGTCGAATGGCCTAATGCCATCATCTTTCTCCCTCACGTCCTTCTGTGTTTCTTATTGTTTCTCCTTGGGAAGGAGATGCAAGTTGCTTTCAGACTGATTCATATTCAATCTACAGTACAAACTCAAGGTTATCGTCATGATTGATCAGGGTGTCTGCGTATGTTTGAGGGGTTGGACATCTATTTTAAGAGGCTTGGAAGTGGAATACACTTAGATGTAACTGTAGTGGTTATATATATATATATATATATATATATACTGTATATACACTGTATATAACAAACCATTGTAACAATCCTAACAAATCCTACACACAATATTTATTTACACTCTGGTAATGAACATCAAGTCTCAACACAAACTCAGTGGGAAAAAAAATAAACACAAGAGTACCATCAGAGTACTGGCCCGAATATTAGACAATGATTTTAGCTTTTGATGGATAATGTTATAAAACCCCAGATAAGATATTGCTGTGTAGTTGATCTTAGTGAGTCAGTTGACTTTATGACCCTGCTCTATCTACTTCTGTCACACCATGTTAATGTTACAGCAGAAATGGATTGGACAGTCACGGCTAGCAAAGAAAAACAGTAAAAATGTAAACGCTAATTCAACAATTTTCTCGTTTAATAAAAGTGCTTACTGATGATGGCGTGAAATAAGTTGACCATTGATTCTCAGCAGTAGGATTTGCTGAATATTACTTTTAGTTTAAAAAAAATAAATAAAGCTGAAGCCAAAGGGATTTCATTAAATGATTTGCTTTAGATTGATGCACTGATTCTTTATCATTTTCAATGAATTAATAAATTCACCCCAAAACTGTATTTTACTCTATTTTTTGATAAATAACTTAGGTGATAATGACTGCATCTTCCTTTAAATGCAGTATATGTGAAACACAGTGCCTCTGCCTACGTTTTTCCATTGAGTGTTTCTCCTCTTTATGAGTCTTTATCCTAAAATGTGTTGGAAAATGTGAGTTCGTCTTATGTTCGGGCCAACACAGCAGTACTGCAGGAACCACATGGGGATTTATTGCTCGGTGTAATAGAGGCTGAGGGCTGGACTGAGGAGCTGGTCTAGGATCGGGGCAGGGTAGTGCTTGGAGGTGCTGTGAGGTGACAGGTTTGGGTTGGAGACTAACCTTTCTTCCGGAGTCCTTGCTGCCACACTCCCCTTTATCGTACCACCATTTGTTTTTCAGTTTGTCTAAGACGGCTTGCTCACTGAGTTTCAACACCGCTAGGTTTACTGGGATTCTTCCAACCATAAGGAAATAACATAAATAACATATTATACCATGTTATTTTATGTTATTAATTCAGATACACAGAGCAGCAAATACATACACACGTTAAGGCTTGAGCTCGCTTAAAGGTATTAAAACAAAAACAAATTTTCATACACGCCACACACGCACACATATATCCATAGCATTAACATCATTATAAACATCAGAGTCAAAGTGATATGCATTAATACTCCATCTAGCTTGGTTGGCTTGCTCCCTAAGGCAGTAGATGTGTATTACTATATCACTTTGGGTAACCGGCACACTGCTTGCCCTCACTTATGCAACACGGATGTCTCAATTTGATCTTTTGTCAACAGTAAAACGTCTAATTGGCCAAAGTTAACTACTAAAACTTAACCAAATAGATGCATGGGCTCTTAAAACATGATTGAGCAGCAGGGATGCAGCCAGTTTAATTACTACACACCGATCAATTTTAAATCATCTATGTTAATTTAGTTTAAGCAGGCGAGATGATACAAAATTTCCCCCTCTGTGGATTTGAAATTCTGCCACCCCTGGCCAAACAATCAACCCCCCTTGGCACTTTTCCTTTGCCCTTCGCCACAGCACAGAGAGGATTAAGTGTTGCTCGAGTGGCAGTGCAGCATGGGCCTGCCGGTTACCCCCTCCCCACAACCCCCCACTCCCAGTGGTGGTGGGTTACCCGCAGGGTTTATCAAACCGGCTCTGACCTTGGAGTCCCCGCCCCCGCTGCCGCACTCTCCCTTGTCGTACCACCACTTGTTTTTCAATTTGTCCAAGAGGCCCTGCTCGTTCAGTTTTAACACTGCCAGGTTTACTGGGTTTCTTGAAAATAATATAAAACGATAACCATTAGGAGACACTCTATGGGACAGATATAAAGAGGTCGCATGGTGGTGGTGATTATGACAACATTGAATTAACATTAGAAACCCCTGCATGTAACGACTGATATGAAGCAGGAGTGCTGGCTTTAGATGCACATGTTAGTTGTGTATCTGCAATGGTCGGAACAATGCTGAGTGCCCATGCAGTAGTAAAGTCAGGTTTTACCAAGCAGGGGCCTCAGAAGGAGGCAGAGCACACACTACAAATGGAGATGCCTTGGATGCGGAAGTCAGTCTAGAGATAGTCATTTCCTTTCAGGAGCACCAGCATACAGATTGCTATGGCAACTAAGATATCAATATTCAACCTGCAAGAAGCCTGTCTTGATCAACTTTGAACTATAGGCAGAGACAAATAGAGAGAGAGGTCTTCAACGTTTTAACCGTCAGGTTCAATTCCACCACAAGTTTATTTTTAAACAGGCTAAAAGGAAAGTGTGTAACTAACTACAGACAGAGTCCTGACCATGAATCTATATGAACCAGCTAATCCAAAGCATCTCCCCAAGGCGTGCTCGCTCTCTCTCGCTGGTGAGTGTGTGTGTGTATTTCCTATAGCTGACTGGCCGGAGACAAAGACTCTCTCCATGCAAAGTCACAGAAAGGCACAATCTGCAATCAAAATTTGCAGAACAGAAGCGAAGATTACATCCTTTGCTAGATTGTCTTTTCTCTCGAATCAGTGTCAATTATTTTTTTCAGAGACAATTTTAGTTTTGGTGATATTCTGCCTTTCTCACCAGCCGGCGCAGGATGGTCTTTATCCGCAACCCTGAGTGCACAACACAGCTGTAGGGAACACAGGCATCCTCAGGTCTGGTAAAACCTCTGAATTCTTTCTCAGCCAAGTGGAAGCAGGCAGGAAGAAAGAAGTCAAAGTGTGTGGACATGGAGACCTGCAGGTCACTGGCCGAGGTGAGCAGATGTCAGGGAGGCTACTGTACTGTATGTTAGGTGGGATGGGGGTGGCTGGAAATCATACATGTAAGAAATGAAGCAGGGGGAATAGATGCAGAACATTTCACAGACTGATCACAGCCTGTAGTCGGCACATCCTGTAAAATGAAGAGTTATGTCATTTTGTTGTCTTTATTTTCAAAAGGCTACTTTCAATTAGACCTGCACTGCAATATGACTATTCAAATGTACATGTGTTTTCATATATCCAATAGCTCAGATCTGTCAGATTGGTATCAGCCCTGATGCTGACCCTAATAAGCAGCTCGAGTATCACATTAAATATTTTCTTTTCTGCTCTGTTTATTTGCTGCAGTGAGATTATTTTGAAGTGTTATGGTACTGCTGTTACTCTCCACGGGCAGCTTTTACTGTGTTGACAGTGTCATTAGATGTTATAACCAAAAGTGGTTGTGATATCATTTTCTTGAAGTACTTTTTTGGCACTTTTTGGTCGGGAAGTCGTTTGGAAATATTGCAAGGACAGAGGAACATTTGTGCTGTTTGTAAGGTCTGTACCTGTACACATCAGCAGTCGGTCATAGTAAGAGCCTCAGGACATGGTAACAAGACTAAGAACTTTCCGTTATCAGCAGAGCTTAGGTATCCAATTTGGCATTAACAATGCATTGCAGGTATGATTGAACCCCACTCTTTGAATTCAGTGGACATTCACTGATGTCTAATCCCAGATGAGCAGCACAAATAGTCATTTTCTCCTTCAACCCGAACAATGTTTGAATTATTTCATGTCTTTAACACAACACTTAAATGGAGTAATGCATGTTTGTTATCTGGTGACAAAGCTCAGTATTAGACATCTGTGAAGAGCCGGAGAATAACATACATCACTCTGCTAATAATTTACAGAGAGAGAGAGAGGGAGAGAGAGAGAGAGAGAGAGAGAGAGAGAGAGAGAGAGAGAGAGAGAGAGAGAAACACTGCATCCCATTGCAGCTACATTGTAGGTTTGGACCAATCTGACTTTATGACTTGGGAGCAGATTACTTCCACCAGTTTCGTTAAAATGAATAAAGGCTATTAGAGAGAGATTAAAAGATTCAGATGCCACCAGCTCCTGTGCTCTCTCTGTAGTAGCAGGACAAATATGAATGGGAAGTTAGTTAAGGGTGTTAATGTAATATGAAAAGACAGCTGCTGCTCTTGGACATCGGCGGCAGAAAAAGTACATTCGGTATGAAATATTGTTCATTACATTAATTATCACATTGAATGTGGCAAATATAAATTCAACTCTGCTGACTTCACATTCAAGGTGTGAGCCTTGGCGTAAGTGGAAAAGTAGCCATATGGGATGCGGCCCTTTAAGATGTAATCCTGCTTTCAAGGGCCCTGTTGTTTTGTGAGAGGCACATTTACATCTTGTACAAGCATTTTTCTGCGTTTGAGGGGACGCTTCAGTTTCAAAGCAGACGCGAAACTAGCCACTAACAAACGCTCAAGAAGAAGGTTTAGAAAGTAATTAGAGGGCAGCAGGAAAACAAGTGTTGCTTAAAGAGGAATGATAAATCTCATAGTCCCACTTTACACTTCTGCTAGTGCTCACAAGTCAGCTAAAAATACAGGCACAATCAAAGATGGCTGCCTGTATTTTTAAAATAGCCATGATGAAGTTGTGCAAAAGAAGGAAAAAAGTTGACTGTAAAATAAATGTTGTGCGTTCTATTTCTGATGAATGCATTTGAAGTATGTATAACAGGATACTAATAATGACATGTTGTGTTATTATGATGAAAAAAAAAATCAAAAAGATGCATAAATAAGTGAGTTACGAAGCAAGAACTGAGCTCTATGGACAAATCAACAGGTGGCAGATGATGCTCATGCACAAGCTAATAAAAGTGCTTGAAGGCTTTTACCTGCAGTGGCAGGGGCTTACCTGAGAGGGGAGCCCTTGGGTGTGGCGATGCCATAACCTTTAGAGTCAAGGTTTCCTCCCACCTTCATAGTATCGCACGGTTTCCTCTGCTCTATGTACTCGTTCATTGTGGACTCCAACAGGTAGGCATACTTGCCCTTAGACTTCCTGACTCTCATCACGCCCTCGTCTGTCGTCTTGACAAACACGGACGGGTCGGCCGCCTTCATGTACGACCACATCTTCTCAAACACGGCAATCTTCGACCTCTGATAGCCGGAATTGTTAACGAGAGAGATGGGACGACAGAAAGAGAGACAATGTCAGTGTAAATACTTTATCATATATCTTCATGCTGTATGATGCTGTGTGGAAGTTATAATACTTGAGATTTGCATGAAATTATTTTTTAGATACTATTTATAGTTGGCACTTTTTCATAAATGGCCATTTAATGTATTTACATTCTGTAGTTAGCTCTAAATATAGTTAGAGATGCACCGATCGATCGGCCACCGGTCAGTCTCATGTATCTGGCACGGACAGTAACGTCATAGCCACACACACAACATGCACGTTGGACGCACAGCCACACACACACATCATGCCGTCTGTGTGGAAGTTCTTCAGCGTGAGTGAAGAAGACATAAAGCAATTTGTAACACCTGCAAGTCCAAAATAAGTTGTGGAGGAACAACCTTAAAAACAAAGTTTTGACAATAAGAGGGTCCTGTAACTGTTTTTTTTTTTAATAGTCAATGTTTTATTGTTAACATACAATGGAATTTAAATTTTGCAAGAAAGAAAAGTCAGAAAAATATTTGTGAATGCTGCCAATTATAGTTCTTAGGAAGAAAGAAAATCGAGATCAGTAAAAATTGCGAGTCAGAAAAAGAAAAAAAACAAGAAAATTGCATCTCAAGTGCTAATGGTACAATTATTGAGATACTATTCATGATTGTAATTTTTTATCAATAGCCATTTAATATATTGACATTCTGTGAGCTCTCTATATGATAGATTTTATTTTTAGTGGCAGAGTCCGCCATTCCTACGCTGGATTCAACAGGAAATGATGCATGCATGTAATCCACCGCCAGTGTTTGTAATTTCCTCTCATTGATGTCAGCCTTACAGTCTGCTGTAACTCCTCACAATGTAGCTGAGCTGTCTTAAGTTACTGATGATGTAATCCCAACATTTACTACCTCTGCTGCTTCACATTAAACGCGTTTAACTGGGGAAACACAGCGTGGATGATATTGTAAAGCAATTGCAGGCAACAACCTATATTTGTCACAGAGGATAGCACTGATTGATCGTCTGAATCCATGTTTGGTTTCTCACCCTGAAGAATTCTTTGGTGGAGCCGGCATCCAGAGTTCCATAGGCGATCTCCGTCTGCTTGGCCAAGTCCTCAGCGCTCTCTATAGGAGACACCATCCTCTCCACTGTCAGGAAGGCAGCCAAGTTGGCAGTATATGATGAGATGATGATGAGGGTGAAGAACCACCAGACGCCCCCAACAATGCGGCCAGACAGAGAGCTAAAAAAAAAGAAAAAGGACAGGTTCTTTGGTTGGTCACAAATAGACGGTATATAGAAGACAATCAGGAATCAATTACATGTTAATGCAGTGACTTGGAGAATAAATGGCAACACTGTCTTTCTTCCTGGCCAATTTTGCACGCAATCAAGAAAAGCAATCTAAATACCTTGTGATGTAGACACCATCCAAATGACCTACATTGCATCACACTCCCCCTGCACTCACACACTCTTCGTTCCACCAGGCTTGGAGAGCTTAGACCAATGTGCTAAGGAAAGATAACCAGATCCACAAAGGCCCACTCAGCTTCCTGCCTGCCAAATTAATCTCACTTTAAGAAAGTTGCCAATATGTTTCGTGGAACCACGCACATTTATTGTTGGGGATTAATAGGCAGACGAGAACACTTAGCTACTGCTCTAATTGCACTTAAATAAAACAACAACGAAAAAACAACAACTGGATGAGTTATGAGCAAAATCCCCTGAGTCAAATCTCTGTCTTTCCCCTCTCTCTCTCTCTCTCTCTCTCTCTCTCTCTCCTTCTCTCTCTCTGTGTGTCTCTTCACCTCAAGAGAAGCCAGCTCGAACAGCAACAGCAGAAATCATGTTGCGTTACATACCGGGTCCCCGACAAGAGCCGAGGCACAGAGTGGCGGAGCTTACGCAATGAAAATGACACAAATCTGAAACAAAAAAGGCTTTCATGATTCACCTTTGTGCCGTCAAGTCAAATGGAGAGTGAACATGAAGGCGGGATTAAGTATGAAAAAAAATGGAAGGGAAAGCTAAAACATAATCATTTAAGATGCTTTTCAGATGACGGGTGGATGATGAAAGAGCAGTGAGGGAGCGAGCGGAGAGCAAACAGAATGGATGCCGAGCCTTTGAAAATCAGTTGGTAGAACGCAGTGCTGTCTGCAGGGAGTGTGTGTGTGTGTGTGTGTGTGTGTGTGTGTTTTGACTTGTTCACTGATCACTGTTCAAAACGGTGTGGGTAAGGTTAAGCTTTTTCTGTGCAGTGAGAAAAGCAACATGCTTCTCTAGATACCTTAGTGCATTTTTAGTATTGCAGTAAATAATTCACAATTTGTCCTGCGTCAAAACTCTACATTTCAGCTCTGTGCAGGTATAGAAGTAAACATACCTTTGCAACATCTCGGCCCCCAAACCTTTTTCAGATTAAATTCATATATAGTATATATTTATGTTAACATAGCCCAAGTGTACTGTATAATAACATT